>SNQJ01S0013445.1:80606-115249 GCA_010110895.2 Picea sitchensis
TGCATATACAGTGCATGTGCTTCGTCAGTCTACGTACCCCGGGTTGACAATTAAATGGTTGGGCAAGTACTACAATGTTATTATAATGACATATATTTTGCCTAACAGAACGGAGGGTCGGTATTCTCCGAGGAGGATTCGTGACGTCCCGTGAGCCGTTAGATATCACAGAGGTGCAGGGGAGATACGACGAATCATTCCCAAAAGGTTCAAAGCTCAGGAGGGATAGAACCGTCGATCCAAGGTAGCAGGGACCGTTGGATCATTCGTGAAATCGCCCATCGGGGTTTCACGAGTGGAATGATCGAAGGTTGGTGTTAGGAATCGCGAAATTGCGAAACGCGATATCTCGATGGATAAGATAACAGTGTGGGGCCACAAGGGTTAGAGAGGTGGACAGGTAGCACACCATTTCGGGGTTTCGTGGTGAGAAGTCCTGAAACATTTGCATCCAGATTCGCGATACCGCGAAATCTGAAACCCCGACAGAGGTGATGGGTGTTGAAAAGTCAAACTCACGAGCGCATCGGAGTTTTGACGTATTGAGATTCAGTAGTCGGTAAGACAAGTTGTTCGACATTGCAAGTGCTAAAATCGCGATAGGGGAAATCCTGATAGGAGAGAGGAAAGGTCAGCGTTGACTTGTGTCAGGTTTCGGGGATTCGTGAAACCAATGTTCGACCACTAGACTCGCAAAGTTGCGAAGTCTGATCTCCCGAGTGTAAAGAGGGGATCGCGTGAGTATTGTTGTGGGTGCAGATTTCCTGATAGGGAAATAGAAGAGCTGTTAAGATTTCTTCGGGCTGGTGAAAGGAAAGATCCTGTGCTGACGTGGACCTTCCGACCTGCGGGTTTTGTAGGGAGCATGCATCTGCACCACCACTTCCTTTTTTCTAATCTTGACAAGATTTTCAAAGTTCATGTGACCCATTTTTTTATGCCAAATCCAACTTTCATTTTCCTTTCCCAAGAAACATATTTCCTTCCCAATCTCATTTAAAATGTATATGTTGTTTGGAGTCCTTAACATTGTAGCCACCAATTTGCCTAATCCTTCTTTCCTTATCTGAAACTTATCTAAGTCAAATAGATGAGTATGTCCCTGGTCACACATTCGAATCACACTTAGCAGATTATGATTCATATTTTCGACAAGTAGGACAATTTCTGTCATGGCATATTTGCTTCCAATCTTGATTGTGCCTTTTCCTATCATTTTGGTTGAGTTATCATTGCCAAATGAAATCGATCCATCTCTTTCTTTCTTCATAGTTACAAAAATGTCTTTGTCACCTATCATATTATTTGAAGAACCACCATCAACGTACCAATCACTTCTTCTTCTTTCAGATTGTATAGAAATAGAACATTCTTCAATATTTAGTTTATCATGCTTCATTATCTATATTCTTGAATGTTATTTTACATGATTATTTAAATCTTTCTTTGGTTCCTTTGGAAGAACTATCAATCTACAATCTTTGGCCATGTGTCCAAAATTATTGCATTTATAACATTCTATTTCATTTAATGAGCCAAAACTGTTATAGTCTTTGTTATACACTTCATGAGGTTTTTTGAGATGATTCATTCTAGAGTAGCCTTCATAATTGATTTTTTTCTTCATATAGGCTCTATAGTTTATAGTCTTGTGCCCAAAATTGTTACAAGAATAACATAAAACAAGAAAAATAGTTTGGTACCTAGGTGTAGGAGATATTTTGAATGGTGTTTCTCCTCTCTAATCTTCTTCTTGATTTCTTTCCATAGCCGGTTGCTAATTCTATAATTTGGATCTTCTAGGTGGTGTCATTCTTCTATAATCTTATTCTTGAGTTCTCTTGCATTCTTCGTTATTGATAGGACCTCTGATAACCTATTCATAAATTCTTTGTTATTCTTTTGTTTCTATTGTCATGGAGGTCGAACCCTTCTCAATATGTATTTTTTTGTATCCCAGTCTGGAATTGTCATAGTATGACATTTGACTGCTGATGATTTCATCTAATATTTTGGTATTGTTCTGTTTCATGTCCTTCTTCTAAAGTTTGTTCCTTAGTGAGGCTATTTATTCTTCCAAGTTCTCATTCACTTTCTCTTTTTCTTCCAGTTGGATTTTAAATATTTCTTTAATCCTTTTGGCTTCTTCCATTTGGAATTTTAGGTTCATAATCATTTGTTGATATTCTTCCGAGTTAGGATTTTGAGAATCCTCTTTTAGCTTGAGTTATTCTCCCTAGAGTAATTTGTTTTTATTCCTTTCTCTTTTTAACTCATCTATGGCACTAATTAGTTTTTTCTGAGATCCACTTCACCTTCTTCTTCATAATATTCTTCATTATTTTCTAATGCCATGAATAGTACTCTTTCATCATCACTGTTGCTATCATCATCCCCATATGATGAGGAGCTATCCTCTTTTCATAAGAGACTTTTCATGAAGAATTTATTTTTGTTTCTTTTCTTGTCTCCTTTTTTATATTTCTTTTCTTTCTTGGGACCTTCTTCTTCATCATTCTATTTATTCTTAGCATATGGAAATTTATTAGCAAAATGACGAATTTTACCACAATTAAAACATTTAAAAGGAATCTTACCTTTGTACTTTCCAGATCCTTTCTTTAAATTCATTACGAAGTTGGAAATTTCTTCATATTCATGTGAATCATCGTTGCAACTACAACCTGACTTTGGATTTTTCTTATTCTTCTTTGTCTTATTGGATTCTTTGAAATCTACTTCCTTAATGGATGGATTGTCCTACTCTGTTCTCATTTAATAACCTATAATAATTCCATGTAACTCATCCATGCTCAACGTGGAAATATATGCTCTTTCTTCTAGGGATGAAATTTTTGGATCAAATCTCATTGGAAGATACCTTAGTATCTTTTGAACCACCATTGGGCCTTTAATTTATTCTCCCAATGCTTTGATAGAATTCATAATTTCATCAACTCATAGAATGTAAGTTGCAATGTCTTCATCTCCAGTTGTTCAATTTTAGCTTTATAGGTTTTAAGCTTGACCTCTTTTACTTTGGCATCTCCTTTGTAAATATTTTGAACTTTTTCCCAGAGGTCCTTTGCAGTACCACAATGCATAACTTTGACAAATACGAAATCGACCAGGCTACCTAGAATAGTACTTTTATCCTTTGAATTCTTTTTACTGAGTTTCCTTCCATATTTTTCCATTGGAGGAGTGGTAGGTGTCTTATATCCTCCTACTAATGCTTGCCACACATCAAATCATTGTTCCTGTAAAAATATTCCATTCCTTTTATTCTGGAAGGAATAATTCTGACCATCAAACATTGGCACTCCATTCTTAGTGAAATCCATGATTTACCTTCTAGTGGTTAGACTGATTCTGAAGGAACCTACTCTGATACCAATTGTTGAAATAATGAGAGGGGAGGTGAATCAATATTATAATTGTTTTACTATTTTTAACCATAATATGTAAGCATCAATTCATCAACAATTTATCACTTATGATTTCATTCAAGGTATTATTAGCAATACCATTCAACAAAACATAACCATAGATGCATAAAACCCATGAATTTTACGTGGAAAACAAAATGGGAGAAAAACATGGAATGCTTTCTTATGTATATCAAAGATTACATTCATTTGAAGCACCAACTTCCAAATTATCTAGCACGAACTAGAAGGAGGCTCCAATCCCATGTTTATAGGATCCAACCTAAAGGAAGCTACAAATCCCCAAATTCTCTAGCTCCAACTTGAAGGAGGCTCCAACCTCCTAATTTACAGGCTCCAACCGAAAGGAATATCTAACTCCCTCTGATATCCAACTAGAAGGATGGTAAAACCCACTTTTCTTTCACATTCCTTCCACCCTAAAATATAAGTGTAGACTCAACCTATCACCAACAATGTCATTGATAATAAACCTACCACTAATAATCAACCTGTCACTGATAATCATCCTGTCACTATGATCATCCAAACTGTCACTATCCATATCCTTGATATTGATACCTCATCATCAATAACATCATCAATAAGGCCAGATCCACTGTCATAAATCATACAAGAAGACCATCACCAAGAAGTGCATCAAATCATATGCTAAGACATGTGTTCCATATCATCCATGTAAGAAGCATGTGCCATATCCATAAACCATGTTGCAATATATCCCTCAAATATGTGCCATAACATCCATCAACCTTGTACTAAATCATGTACCATAACATCCATCAACCATGTACTAAGATATGTACCATAACATCCATCAACCATGTACCAAGATATGTACCATAACATACATAAACCATGTACCAATATATGTACCATAACATCCATCAAGCATGTACCAATATGTGTCTCAAACATGTAAAAATATACCAAAGTACATCTCAAACTATGTGTCCAATATCCAAGATGATACTCAAACTATATGCCAAAAGCATGTCTTAAGCATGTGCCAAACTATCCAAGATGTTCCTTAAGAATATAATAGAACACATAGAAAGAATAAATTTAGTCATGTAGAAACATGGTGTATGTGATCACAAACCTGCATACCTTTCTCAACTTCAACAATAAGAAAATAATATCTTCATCAAACTTTACCTCGGTCTCATGGCACTAGTTTTTGGATTAGTCACAAACCCTAACTTTCAACAAGAATAAATTTGTACTTGCAATGAATAAAGGTATGAAACATGTACCCAATATTCTTCAATATCTTCTCTGAAATTACGTGAAGTTTCACTCCTTGAATCGTCCCTGAAAATGAGTTATATTGAAAATGGCAGACCTTGATGAATTTTGGTCTATTCTGGAGAGCAAACTTGTAGAGCATGCCACCTGATGAATATTTGATATCTAGTTTCGAAACTCATACAAAGCATACTAGATTATTTACTCTTTCGAATTTAATTGGTCTCACCGAATTTGGATCTTTATGAAAAACTTAAGATTGTTTTTCTTAGAACACTTGTTTGCAACTAGTTTTAGGACTAGTCCAAAACCCTATCTTCCATAGAGTATATCTCCACAAATAAAATGACCCAGAAGATGAAATGTTTACCAAAGGTACCCTGATATGTCTTCTCAACATACTCCAAGTTTTTATATCTTAATCATTCTATAAAAAATGTTATAGCGAAAATGGTAAGATGACCTTTAAATAACATACCTTAGAACACATCATCACAAGACTTCATCCTCCCTTGGAAATTTTCTCTTCTTCGCTTCATATTCCCTCTGAAATTTGCCTCATATCTCCTTCGTTACCTCATATAAAAATCAATTGAGTTTATGTAACAAATGAACTCCTAGGTGCCTTATTTATACTAGATCTGACACCCTGTTTTTTGGGTCGACTTTACGCAAATAAAATTCAATTTTTTTTTTAATGATTATTCAATTAGGGACGAATTGACCAAAAATATCCTTAATATTTATTTTAATATTCATCGAAATGGGGCCGACTTGTAACTTCTTGTTTGCATCAACTTTTATTCTTTTAATTAATTTGGGGTCAACTTGTCACTTCTTGTTACAATTGTTTAGGGCTTCTTAACCATACTTCAGGGATTCCATCTTCAAGAGGGCATATCTCCTGAGTTGTGAGGAATCAAGTGGTGTACTACCTTCTATTCAAAATGGAATGATGAGGACTATCCATATATGAGAGCTTTAAATGCATTAATAGAGTCCATCATCCTCATTTTCGTCAAATAACTTCAGGCTTCATGACCACATCTCTAGGCTTCTTGTAGATTTATTCAAAGCATATTCCCATGAGGAAGACAAAGAATCCATTATCCAACATTGAATAAAACATTAAAAACCTTAATTAGGAATACAAAGAATCCATTATGAAACATTGAATACAACATTAAAACATTAATGAGGAAGACAAAGACGACATTATGAAAGATTGTGTATTGGTTCTTCAAAGAGAAAAGCCATCGAAAAGAAACATA
This sequence comes from Picea sitchensis, assembly GCA_010110895.2. Taxonomy (NCBI): domain Eukaryota; kingdom Viridiplantae; phylum Streptophyta; class Pinopsida; order Pinales; family Pinaceae; genus Picea; species Picea sitchensis. The sequence goes on from SNQJ01S0013445.1 coordinate 86,575, forward strand.
AGAAAAAAAGAGCATGAGTCCCTCATGAACCTCGAAAGAAATGATAGAAATGTGGTGCTAAAGGATGATAAAGGAGGGGCCACAATTGTTATGAACGAGTTATATTACAACATCAAAATGAAGGATCACCTCACCACCACTGGTAGTTACAATAAGATAAGAAGTAACCCAATATCTAAGGTTATTAAAGAGGTCAAGAAGGTTACAAAAGATTCTAACCTGGTTGAAAGGATGATGAAGAGACTTACTCCATTATGCCTAAGAACACCTAGAATTCATGGACTCCCTAAGATCCAAAAATAATGAGTTCCTCTTAGACCAATTGTCAACACAATCAACTCCCCAACCTATCAACATGCAAAATATGTAACAAGGATATTATGACCATTAGTTAGCAACACATATTCTTATATCAAGATCTCTAGTGACTTTGTGAATCTTGTCAAAGAAGATAAAATTGAATCAAAATACATGCTCATTATCATCTATGCAGTCTCCACTTTTACAAACAATACCATTAAATGAGGCCATTCAAGTCATCAATGATGGCACATACCCTGATACAACTAGACTAGCATAAGTCTGTCTAATATCAACCTTTTTCATTTTCCAAGGAGAGTAATATGAAAAAAAACTTGGAGTGGCAATGTGATCCCCTATATCCCCAATTGTGGCCAACCTATTCATAGAGAAGTTTGAGAAAAAGGTTCTTTAATTATACCCCCTAAAACCATCTAGGTGGAAAAGGTATGTAGATAATACCTATGTCAAGTGGCCTCATGGAAAGGATGAATTGAAACAATTTTTCGAGCACCTCAATTGAATTTTTGAAGACATGAAATTTAACATGGAACTAGGATAAAATGAAAGCACACCCTTCCTAGATGCACTAGTCACCAAGAAGAAGGATGGTATACCTAGGCACAAAATATTCAGAAAGAAAAACCACATAGATAGCTACCTTCATGTCGACTACCACCACCACCCTTCTTAGAATATGGGGGTGTTGTGCCCCACAACATCCTCCAAATTTTCATGTCTTAGCCTATATCCAAGAAAATAAATCCCCCCTCCCTTTAATTCTTCCAATAGGAACCCTCACATTCTCTCTCTCATGCAAATAACTACGCCCAAGTTTTCCTCACCCTACCTCGCTTTACCACTTCTGATTACTCCACGGATCACTTATACCCGATGATATGCACTTCGGTGAGTCCTTTCTTCCTTTGTTGATGCATAGTGTTATGACGCTCACATCCTTCTTCCACATTTTCATTGACACGCCATTGGTTTTCTCATCAGTTCATCGTCTATCTCCCTTTGAAATTGGCTAACGTGCTATCGCGCTTCTGCCAAACTTTATTGACTCAGGTCTTCATCATCAGAAATATTCACATGATAAATGTCGTCTCACCGATATTGGTCACATTATTATCACGTGCATTCCTTTCACTAGGTAACTCACTTCTACTCAAGCCATTGCATCACATAACAATGACACTCTCTCTCTTTCGCTTCATTACATTGCTTATTGAAGAGATACACCTATTCTTCCCAACATGCTACCCACTGAAAATTTTCCATCTCCTGTCGAAAATGCATTAGTGGAATGATTTCGACCTCTCATCATCATCAAACACATTGAGGAAAATCCACTTCCTCTCGCCAATGCTGATCAAGTCAGTGTAGCCCACTTTCTCCTTAAGTCTTATCTTGTTCCCCTTCCAGCTCGAATATCTTCTTGTTGCGTTCATCAGTCAATATCCTTAAATTTCCAATTATTAAACTCTCCATGCCTATGTAGAGAGTTGGTCATTAATTTCCTATCTCAACTAATTCACTTCGGATCACAATGATAATAAAGTTTTAGTGTTCCCAGTGGCTTTCTTCGCACACATGGTACTAGCTTGTTTGTTTTGTGTTTCTTGATGTTACAACTAAATATTAATTGTGAAAACCTCGCCTAGAATTATATGGGTTACTCATAACACCTACAGGTCTTGTGTTGGTTCTGAAAAACACTTTGGGAGAAATTTAGTCCTTTCATCTCCTAGACAGTGCTAAGCGCAATGGACATGAGTTGGCCATTTTGGCATATTTATAATTGTTTTATATTAATGAATAATATTAGTCTTAATGGGTGGATTAAGAGCATGTACATCATATATGACCCAACAACTAACAAAATTTGATTTGGATGAAGCACCAACGAACGCAGTACCTGAACTTTCATTAAAAACGCCTTTGGGAACAATTTTTCGACATCTGCCAAAGTGAATTTTTCATCAATGAAACAAGATAATTGAATTATTATCGCCATTACGATTCCAATGTAACTGACGGAATCAAAATCTAAGGGCTGAAAGTGCCAAAATGACCATCTAGGATTTCCCACTAGGCAAGCATCGATAATCGTCACCATCATTAGAAATGGATCCACTCAAATGATGGAACAACATGTTTAGTTATCTTAATAGAAATGTTTATCTATGCTCTCTACGTTGCAACAAATGACACCTCAATCGGGCATCATATCAGGAAGTTATGGGATTTTGAACTCAAGATCTCATTGTCTCTTGCCAATTCAATACTTTCAATTTTTTCAATTTTGCTTTCCTTGCATGGAGGAGTTCCCTTCAACTCTTCTGAGATTCTCGGAGGAGTTTCCTTCAAATCCTATGAGCAAGTTCAGGGAAGTTGTTAAGAAATTCTCCGAGCAATTTCGGGGAAGTTGTTAAGAAAGTCTCCTAGAAAGTTTGGAGGAGTTGTCATCAACTCCTCCAAGCAAAAGAGAACTACCTCTCGTAAAATGGTCATAAATTTTGACCCAGGTGTCCATTTTGTGACTTATTTATATCATTGGAAAGGCATTTCCAATTTATAAAATGTTTTAGTTATGTTATTTGATAAATTCCTAATTAATGGTGCAATTATTCCACTTTGGAGGAGTTCCCTTCAACTCTTCTGAGCTGCTCGGAGGAGTTTTCTTCAAAGCCTCTGAATAGTTCGACGAAGTTGTTAAGAAATTGTCCGAGAAATTTCAGAGGATTTTTCATCAACTAAGATGCCATCAAATGAGTTTTCATCAACTCCTCCGAGAAGGTTGGAGGAGTTGTTATCAACTCCTCTGAGCAAAAGAGAACTGCCTCTCGTAAATTGACCATAATGTTTGACTCAAGTGTCTGTTTTATGACTTATTTATAGTGTTGCAAATGTATTTCATATATATACAACTTTATAGTCAGGTTCTTTGAGAAATTCCTAATGCATGTTACACTGATTCTAGTTTGGAGGAGTTATCAACAACTCCTCCAAGCAAGTTGGAGGAGTTAGTTCAAACTCCTCCGAGCATAAGAATATTGAATTTCATGAAATGGTCATAACATTTGAATCAAGTGTCTATTTTTCATGTTCTTTATACTATTGGAAAGGTATCTTCAATATCTACAACTTCATAATTATGTGATTTGAGAAATTACTAACCTATGTTATACTTATTTTTTGATTAATATATGACACCTTATTGACAGCCTCGAAGAACACCATAACTCGACCGTGAGTGGTGGAACCATGAATCGAACTCAGGGAAGTTTATAGATAATACTTAAATTATTTTATGCCCATTTATTTTCATTCAAATTATTATTCTTGATAATTTATCTAGATTTATTCTCATCTATTGTATATTGAATGTTGTCGGGTATCGAGCAAAGGAGGATCACTCTCAACATTCTCATGATGAAATATACAACTAAAGATGATGAAGGAGAAATAACGAAATATGTAGAAGTAATGGAGGATAAACAAAGAACATAGTAGGAAAATGTATGAAGCAAGTATCTAGAAACTCCATGATGATCAACTGTCAAACTCAGGATGACGAATATTCCCTCATACCCAAATCCAATATTCATCATACGCAACACACATATGGCTGAAATCCATGACGACCCATTAGTGCTAGGAGACAAATTCAAAATGTAACCATTCTTTTTGTTCACCATCACAAAGAGTATGAGGACAAATGATGAAAGATGAAAGGTCCTTGAGGGAGATGAATTTTACAAGGAAAATCACTCTATGGGATGGGGTAAACCACAACAAATGGAAATGACTGCAGAAATCAACTCTAGTCTCAAGTATGATATATAAACAAATATTCTAACAAGACAAGATAAAGAGCCTACCTCGTCTGGATGTTCGACGAACACCATCGTTTAGCATTCAACCCAAAACTATACACCTACAACTTGTCCTCAACAACCAAGATACACAAGCATATGGTGATAATGTATATAGTTAGCACATATAATAGCATAATACATCAATATTCATAACAAATATTCCCATGGAATAACAATTCAAATATTTGCAAGACATTAATTGGACGAGAAAAGAGTATTTCTATTAAAATATAATAGACATAAGTGTATGTGTGACAAACTTCCGTGTCGGCACATCTTGGAACCACGAAACTAAGAACCTTCTAGCTGAGCCTCCACCACTTCAATCCTCCACCAAAGGCAAGATCATATAAGAGAGACAATGAGGTTCTCTGTCAAAGAGGGAAGACCTTGGGGGTTGAACATTGTGTTCAGACTTAAAAGAACAAAGGGATGCAGACTCAATATGAAGTGAATAATTTCTCCAAAGTAAATTTATGGCCCATTTATAGCCTTCATATGGAACTGAAGGGCTGATTCAGAGTGTTTCTGTTGGATTACTGAGAGGGGGTGTGAATCAGTAATAGAGAAATTTAATCCCTTTTAACCACAAAATTCAAGTGTTATATCAATGTAGCATTATCATCCAATATTTGTAGAGTAAATAAAAAATGAAAAATGAGAAATCATACACATACACAGTACACCAGTGTTTTTATGTGGAAACCCAAAGCGAGAGAAAACCACATAATTCTTTTTCTTATATGTATTTAAGAATTACAATCATTGGAAGCACCAACTTCCTTTGTTTTCCGGCTGCAACTGGAAGGAGGCTCGAACCCCCTAGTTTCTCAGGCTCCAAACTGAGGGAAGCTCCAACTCTCCAATTCTCTGGATACAACTAGAAGGTGGCTACAACCCCCTTTGTTCTTCAGCTACAGCCACCTTTCCTTGCCTTGTCCAACCGCTTTGAAATAGACGTAGAATGATGGAACCATGTCACACTATCACTGTGAGATATACTATTGTAAACATGTACCAATCAGCCTATAGAAAACAAAATGTAACAACTTGTACCAATAACCTGTGCCAACATGTACCATACATCAACCTGTACCTCAAATTGTACCATAAACAAGTGCATCAACCATGTAGCAAACCTGTACACATAACCTGTCACAATAACCTGTCCAAACAACCTATCACAACAACCTGTCTCATCAATCTTATCAACCAAATCATATTTACTCACCAATATCAATCACTGAGAAAATTGTCAACCATATGCACAATATCACCAAGATGTGCATCAGCTAAGCATAACACAACAACTCATAATCATCACCAAGATAAATATGTGATTCTAATAGTATACCAAGACAAGTATGTTACATCATCCATAAACCATGTGTCAACAACACTACTAACAAGTGCCTCCAACCATGTACCAAGTATGTACCAATCATGCATCAACTAATCATCAACTATGACTCATCAATATGTACCAACATCATCAACTATACACCTCATGTATGTGCCAACTCATCAACTACTTGTCTCAACCAGGTACCCAACATGTACCTCAACCAAAATCCATCATCAATTTNCTCATCAATATGTACCAACATCATCAACTATACACCTCATGTATGTGCCAACTCATCAACTACTTGTCTCAACCATGTACCCAACATGTACCTCAACCAAAATACCTCATCAATTTCATCATCTAAATATGATTTGTAACTCTTTAATAGACCCATTGTATATGATCACATACCTGCAATCCTTCCTTAACTTTAACAAGAGACTAGAATTTGCATCAACCTTTACTTTAGTCTCACATGAATAATTTTGGATTAGTCAACAACCCTAACTTGCAATAATCGTAAATATGTACCTGTGATGAATAAAGATATAAAAATGGTACACAATGTTCTTCACTGTCTTTTATGCAATTCCTTGAGATTTCACTACTTGCAACCTCTCATAAAAGGAGTTATAGAAAAAATGGCATACCTTGTTGAATTTTGGATTATTCTAGAGATCGAACTTGTAGAGAATTCCCCACACAAAATATTTGTTGTATAGATATGAAAATGGTACACAACATACTTCATTCTGTACTCTAACCAATACATTTGGCCTTACTAAATTTGGATCTATTATGAAGACGTTATGATGTTTTTACCCGAAACACCTGTTTTAGACTAGTTTCAGGACTAGCCACAAACCCTATTTTCCACAGAGTGTAACTCCAAAAATGAAACGACCCACAAGCTGAAATTTTTATCACAACTACTTGGATATGTTTTATCAATGGTCTCTATATTTTTCAGTATGAATCATTATATAAAGAACTTTATTGCAAAAATGGTGAGATGACCTATAAATAACATACCTTAGAAAACATCATCAAAAGAATTTATCCTCCCTTGAATTTTGGCCTTCTTTAATTCACCTTCCCTCTAAAATTCACCTTAGATATCCTCTGGTTACCTTAGTCACTTGTATATATTCAATATGCTCAAGTGTTATTTAAATGAGAGACCCTTGCCTCTTATTTATACTTTTATGTAGCTTCCTCAAGGGGTTACCTTCTAACGATCTTAAACTACTTTCCTTATTTTAGGGCTAACCCACTTCTAACCATTTGTCCACTTAGTAATTTCTCCATTAAATTTATTATATAAATAATTTCTTATGTATCCACTTTGAATTATAGTACAATCGTCACTTCACTTTATTATTTACCTTCTAAAATCTCTTAAACCACTTTCCTTATTTTAGGGTTAACCCACTTCTAACCACTTGTCCACTTAGTAATTTATCCATTAACTTTATTATTTAAATAATTTCTTTTGTATCCACTTTGAATTATAGTACACTCAACACTTCACTTTATTATTTAAATAATTTCTTCTTTGCAACCACTTTGACTACTTTGACCTTTTGGGGCTTCTAGATGACTCATGAGGGTTCTCCAACTTCACATAGCCATAACTCTCTAACCGTGAGGAGTTATGCGACGTTCCACATGCCACCAGAAATTGCATGACATGTACTATCCATCTAGAATAGTCTTACCTTAAAATATATTAAAACTCATACCACGATGCATCAAACAAACTTGGGTCCATTACCCAAACCTTTGTACTACCGGAATTCTCTATCGGACTTTCTTCAAGGGTTGAAATCAATGCCGACCAACCCAAATAATCAACAATATCCCCCTTTGGAATTGATGGCAACACTTTGATGCAATACTGAAGCCACATTACTCATTCTTCCCCTACGACCATCGCTCCCCCTAGAACCATGTCTATGTTCTCTCTCTCCAATCATTTATATCCTGCATCTGATAAATCTATCCCCCTTTTTCATCAATGACAAAGGTATATTTCCATATGGGGCTACTCCCCCTGACTGAACTCTTCATGAAATTGTTCTCCCAACCTGAACTTTCCTCTTTATGGTGCTTCCTCGTGTAAATCTAAGACATATAAGATAAGCATTCAAAAACATTCATTTTGGAGTAGAAATTAGTCTGAGTCTCTGGAAAAGATACTCAAAGGCTTCTCTTGGAAGTAGTTTTGTAAATATGTCGGCCACATATTCTTTTGTGACCACATATTCAACTTTGATTTTCTTCTCTACAACATGTTCTTGTAGAAAGTGATACTTGATTGGAATGTGATTCGTCTTGGAGTGCATCACTGGGTTCTTTGAGATACTGATGGTGCTTCTATAATCACAATAGATTGGAATGGGCTCATCATACTCAAACTGTATATCTATCAGAGTTTGTTTCATCCATATAACCTATGTATAACATGTTTTTTCTGCAATATACCATGCCTCAGATGTAGATAAGGATACTGATGATTGTTTCTTGCTTAGCCATGATACTAAACACTCACCCAAGTAGAACCTTGCTCCATTGGTGCTTCATCAGTCATCAATGCAACCTGCCCAATATGCATTTGTGTAGGAAATAAGTGATAGATCCTTTCCTTTTGGATACGATAATCCAAACTCTTATGTTCCTTTGAGATATATGAAAATCCTCTTCACTACTAATACATGTGATTCCTTTGGTGCTGCTTGAAATAGTGCGACCTGTCTAACTGCCTGCATTACATCTGGTCTGGATGCTGTTACATATCGTAAGCTACCAATCATTGACCTATATTTCCTCTGGTCTGTAGACTTTGAATCATCATCTTTTCTCAACATTAAACTGGTTTGCATAGGAGTGGTAACTGGTTTGCAATCTTCCATTCTGAACCTCTTTATCCTTTCTCTGATATACTTAGTTTCTTGTTGAAGGTTTCTCTGGAGAAGCCTTCCTTTTCTACGAAGTCTCTGCTCAACTAGAGGGATTCTAAGGCAGTGTAGCTTCACCTTCTTCTTGCATTTCTATGTCATCCCCTCCTCTGTGTCCAGTACCTTGGTCTTCTCCTCCTCCTTATAGCGAGACAGATCCATCTTCTGAAGAGGCACTGTCTTCCTCATTGATTTCTATATGCTAGACTTCTACCTTTTTATTCTTTTTCTTCAAACTGCTATGTCTGACATGCTCGTCCTGGGTGACCAAGGGGATTCCAATGATTCCCGCATTGGAGAGCTCTGCATATTCAATCGGTGCAAGGAACTTTGCTAGCCATTCTTTTTTGATCTCCTCCATGTCTTTGTCGGTCAACTTATAATAGGACTGTAACTCCTCCTTGCTCTCATCCCTATGTGTAGTGATATAGATAAAGTTATAATCTGCACTGAACTTCGCTAGCATTCTGTACTGGTGCAATGTGTTCGATGTCATGTGTGGAAATGCCTCAATAGCATGCTTCAGTTCATGGTAGTAGGAATGGAACACAACGTTCAACTGCCACTGCTTCGACATGTCATTTGTATACCACAAGGTGGAGAACCTTGCGGCCAATGACTCCAATGGCTCAACTTCTGGAAATGTCGCTCCCTCCCACATATGCCAAGCGAAAAATGTGATCAATACAAGTAACCATATGAAATGGAACTCATACCCATGATCCTATGCTTCACTATAGTCTTTCTCGAGCTCATTGACGAGTTAACTCACCTAGTTCATTTGGATACCCTCCACATACTTCCCAGCAAAGTTCACTATGAACCCAGTGACCTGTGTTGGATGGTTCTTTCTAACGAGATTTCCAACTATAAGTTGGAAAGAGATGTGCACTACGCCATCCTGGATAGAGGCTACCCTGCAACCTCACTTTCCCTTTTCTACATCGCCATAATCCTCCTTTATGCATTGTGCCAGGGACCAATCTGAAGTCTTCCCTGGGTATAACTATTGAGGGTCCGGTCCCTGCATGCTCAATCCTATCATCAAGTGGATCAGTGTGAGATCGACAATAATGCGCCTGTCGAGCCACATATATCCTCCATGGTAACAGAAAAGAAGGATTTTAATGCAAGCGTTAACCTCCTGATGTTGGACAAAGTCAAGAATCTTCATTACATTCAGTATCGTTGACTGTGCAAGCTCCTTAATCCACATTTGGGAGACTATGTGAGGCTTCTTCCCTGTCGTCTTCATCAAATAACTATGGGGCGTGAGCATGACATAGTTCTTTATGTCGTCAAGATTAAAGTCGTTGTTCTTCAGAGCTGGGATCTATCCCAATTGGGTTCCAACTACGCGTATCCTCTTCAGGATGTATGCAATGATCAATGTGTACTCAAAGTCATGTGGGTTCTTGTCATGGTTAACCGTGCCAGCCAAAGGCAGTATATAATATGGCAAGATCGATGGGATCTTCTTCATGTTAGCCAAATCATCGCAATGCTTACTTTGCTTCTCGACAGTAGGGTTAGCACGGCTAGAACGACGTCCATTTGAAGGGGATGCTTGCAGTACCTCAGTTGATGACGCATGTATTCCTACAGAAAACTGTCTATGAGCCATTATCTTCATAAGGATCTCCCCAACAAATATCTCTAACGTGCTAGGTTCACCCGACATTCACACTTGTAGACAAATAGATCTGGTAGCCGAACAGATAAGTGAGGTAATCCAACGGATGGTGAGGTATAGAAATCACAGCACGATATTCAATCGATTCTCTGTTAGCTTGGATACTCATGGGTGGAAAAAATTGGTCCCGACGCAGCGTCTGACGGGTTAAATAAGCAAGCGTCGCAACAAATTCCTCCAACTGGTAGAAATTCATCCATCAATGTGAATCCTTCCATTATGGCATGGTATCAATGGTCAATTCACTCATAACTATGTTTTCTAGCCATTTCGGGGTGCCTCCAATGGTCATATAACTTCGTCATGGCGAAGTCCCATTCTGCATGGTTCTGCTATTCCGGCGAGGTTCAAGTTCTACAGATCTACCTCCTGCGAGGTCCTCTTTCTGTTCTCTGTAGCTTCCTATAGTTTTTCTAGCTTAGATTTCTTCTTATTGAGCTTCTTGGCCTTCTTTCCTGTGATTTGAGCTTCTCTAACCATTTCTGGAATCCTCTTCCCATTTGTATTCTTATTCTCTCTTGGTGAAAGGACTTCACACTGCTGATGTGCTCTTACAGATTCTAAGGTTAATGTCCCTTCTCTTACTATTTCCAGGGTGGCTATACTTCTTTCTTGCATGGACAGGTTCTTCAAGCCTTCCTACGTTCTTTCAACTTCAACATCTAATTTTCTTTCCCTCTGTTTCTTCGACTTATCCTCTTGTTCTTCTATAAGTTGCTCTATTTTTCTGGTTATGAAGTCCCTTAGTTCTTGCTTTTTTTGTTCTGTATATTCCTCCTCTACTTTCCTTCTGATGTGATCCTTCTCAATCCAAGTCTTTTATAATAAAAGTGGAAAATGGGCGTTGTTCTCAACAAATTTAATGACTTCGAATTCTCTTCCAGTCAATGTTTCATGCGAAATCATAGGTATATTAGTAACTCTTCCACATAGGGTTATCATCTTTCCTTTGAACAAGCCTATCCTTCCCAATGAAGGTACCATACCAGGCTTTCCCAAAATTTCCCAAGTGCTTTCTGGCATAATATCTAGATGTGTTTCTTCATCCAAGACACAGTCTATGTCGAAGTCTTCTATTCTTGTAACTATGCGCTGTTTTTCTTTCAGGATCTCTGGTAAAATGATGTCTATGTGATCATCCATTACTTCTTTTAACTGTACTAACATAGTCTCTGGCTCTTTCTCTTTATGATTTTCCAACATATCCTTAGCCTCTTGACCTTCTTTATAGTTTTCTTGTCTCATGTTCATATTTTCAACTTTAGCAATCATTCTTGGACAATCCTCAACCTCATGAATAATAACTTTACAATAAATACAAATAGAACCTGTACCAGGGCATTCCTTAGCAATATGTCCCGGTCTTCTACAACTATAATACATTGTCAATCCTCTCTTTATTTTAAATGATCCCCAGCCTTTCCTGTAGTGTGCACTGGGATCACAGTGCTAAACCTGCAATCTACAAAAAATCTTTCCAGGTTCCAGCATCCACTTATTAGTCCAAAAATTCTTTCTATGCATAGGAATAACATATCTTTCTCTATTAAGATCAATTATTTATTCTAACTATGCCCTACCATTCAGACTAGGACAAAATATATCAAACATACCTAGATTCACGCTTTCGAAGAAAAAATTTCCACTTATCTTACCCTTACCAGAACACAAAGCTTTAATATCTTAACTCTTTTATTCAAATCAGGTTTCTCTCTTAGCACAGAGCTCTGTAGGTCAAGTAGAATACTACGCACTACAACAATAGATCTACACACATATATTTCTCTTTTCTTCAGTTCCCAACAATCACAGTTTTAGGTCCCATGACCAGAACCATTTGTTGGCATAGGGGCAGACCCAGGGTTCAATGCTTCAAAAAATCACCAACAAAACCCTAACTACTGACCCTTTTGGCAACACCTGCGAAGAAGATGAAGTCTCACTCGAGGTAGAGGTAGGGGGGGTTAAAGGACTCAAGTGTATGTAACCAAGCTGGGACACATATTTTTGATTACAACACTTACTAGAGTACTTAAACAACAATATGCACTAGTTCATGAGCCTCATTCACATCGTAGTCTAAACTCTTATTACATATCAACATAGTAACAATAAATATCAAGAAGTTTCAATCACTTAGCACATACCATTAGCTCAGATCTAGCATTTATTTATCTTTAATACCATTAATCACTAAACAATAACATCATATGCATTCATTATACATTATAACAACAACACTAAGCAGCTAAACAACATAATTCACATCGCACAAATCTAATCAAGACACAGGATATACGTGGTTCACCCCAGTGTGGGGATACGCCCACCAACTTATTATTCTTTTTCTTTATGAGTCTTCAAGCTTCTTACATTCATCTGCTCATGTGCACAAAGCCACAAATCCAAACTCCACAGAGGACAAGAGATCTGTTCTCTGTTCACAAGATCCTCCTTCTCAAAATTAGGTCAAGGCACGAAGCCAACTCTACACAGTCAGTTTGCACAAAGCAACTTACAACCTCTTGCACTAAGCCAACATTAAAACTTACAACATATTGTGCACATAGCTAACCAGACTTCTTACATCGCTTAGCTACTTATTTATACATTTACAAAAAGGCCTAATCATGGGTAAACCCATGGGCCGACATCCCATAACTCATTACATAAACCCTAGTAAACCCTTTGTTGGGTCCACAAGCCCACAAAACAAGTGAGATCCCATGATCTTAGCTATGCTTGGGCGCTCCATCTTCGACCAGCCTATCAAAGTCCAAAAAGTGATCAAAGACGACCAATGTTTCCTCAAAACTTGGTCAAAGGCCAACACTGTCCAAGACTCTGCTACACAACTGTCCATAATTTGGTCTCATGTGTCACTGTACTATCATGAAGTACTACTACACTTGATTAATCTATCATATTTTACTTCTTTTAACTAAATTCACTGAATATGTCTACTCAAACTATGCAAGCTTCTCGAAGGATGGTTCTCGGTTCTGTCTTAGCTACCGCATAGACTCCCCCTGTCTATTATTCATATTATTAGGGAGTCTCTAAGCCAGATGGATCAAAATAATTCCTTCTCTCAAGTGTATTCATCATCATCTTCATTAGTATATTCATCATCTCTCTGAGCTATCACTTCTTTCTTTATGTCTGTGGATTCATCTCTCACTATAGTTCCTGAAAGTACAATCTCTTGAACATATTCCTTATTTACCTGTCCTTCTTTTCTTTCAGTTATTTTCCAAACCTTTATGTATCTGACATCTTCCCTTTTCTCTGTAGAATTTTCTTCATCTCGTTTTATTTCCAATATTGTGATCTTTGGGACCTGGTCTTTGTTCACCTGTTCTTCATGTTTCGAACAACCACTATCAACATACCAACCATGCTTATTCTTCTTAGCTTGTAGAGCGAGTGTGCATTCTTCATTGCTATATTGATTCTAATTTCTTATCCATGTTCTCTTATGATGCTCATGTATGTGATTGTTGTTGTTCTATTGTGGTTCTCTAGGAGGGACTGTCATTCTACAATCTTTGGCCATGTGTCCAAAGTTATTGCACTTTTAGCATTCCACTTCAGTGCTCAATGATTCAAACTTGTTGTAACTTCTTCTCTGTGTTTCACTAGGCCTTCTTGGATAACTATTTTGTGTATGACTTTCAAATTTTCTTATGTTGCTACTATTAGCTCTGCAACTTACAACTTTATGCCCAAACTTATTGTATGCATAACATAAACCCAAAAATATAGTTTTATACTTGGGAGTTGAAGATCTTATGAAAGGAGTTACTCTTATGAATCCTTCTTCTTCCTGAGGAATATTTGTTTATGGCGGTTGTCGATTATGAAATCTGAAACTTCTTGGTGGAGGAGTGTCTTTGTAATCTTCCTTGTAGGTCTTCCTAACCCCTTTAATTTTTTATGCATAACATTTTTGATATGTTTCTTGTTCTGTTGCTTTGGAGTTTGATCCCTTTTCTGTCTGATTGTATCCAAGTCCAGACTTTTCATGCTTATGCCTTTAACTATTGATAATGTCATCCAAAAGTTTGAGTTGTTCTGCATATTTTTATTTTGAATATCCTTTCCCAATGTGACAATCTCTGCTTCCAAATTTCAAATGATCCTCTCTATTTATTCCAACTATTATTTGAGTTCTTATTCAATTCTTTTATATTCTTCTATTTGAACCTTCAATTCCATGATGATCTTATCTAGTTTTTGATTGTCTTCCTTCTTGTCTAGTTCTACTTGTAGCTTCTTGTTTTTCCTCTTTTCTCTTCTTATAACTTCTATGGCAGTCAATAATTCTTCTCTCTAGTCAACTTCTGCCTCTTCATATTCTTTTTTTGTTTCTTCTTTATCAGAGTCTTCTACTACCATGAATATAACTCTTTCTGTCTCACTGTCACTAACTTCATCTTCATCTGATGAGGAGATGTCTTCTTTGGTGGATAAGTTTTTCTTGAAAAATTTCTTTGTGGTTCTTTTGCCTTTATATGTTTGTTTGCTATTTGAGTAATCTTCGTCATTCCCCTTATTTTTCTTATGAGGACATTTGTCAAAAAATTACCAATACCATCACAATTAAAACAAATTAATGGAATCTTACCTTTATATCTGTCATTGCTTCCCTTGTTCAATTTCTTGACAAAGTTGGCCATTTCTTCATCATCTTCCAAGATGTCACTGTTGTTGCTATGTTCTTTTTGTTTTTTATTTCCCTTTTGCTTTAACTTTTTGGATGCTTTGAAAGTTTCTTCTTTTGTATCTGTATTTTCCCATTCAGTTCTCATTTCATATGATGTGAATATTCCATGTAGTTCGTCCATGCTTATTGAGTCTATATCTTCTCTTTCTTCTAGTGCTGAAATCTTAGGATCAAATCTCATAGGAAGAGATCTTAGTACCTTTTGAACAATTACATATTGTTTAATTTCTTCACCCAATACTATGATTGCATTTAATGTTTCATCGAATCGTAAGAATTAAGATGCAATATTCTCATCTTCCTTCATATTTAGTTGTTCAAACTCACTTCTGTAAGTTTGAATCTTTACTACTTTGACTTTTGAATCTCCTTCATAAATATTTTGAAGTTTTTCCCGAATCTCTTTAGCGGATTTACAATGAATAAATTTGGTGTATACCAATTCACCAATACCATTTAGAAGTACATTCGAGGCTTTGGAATTATTTTGACCGAGTTTTATTTCTCTTTCACTTGTTGGCGGAATTGTTGGTTCTTTGTATCCATCTACTACAAATTGCCGAATTTCAAATCCCTATGCCCGAATATATGTTTTCATCCTTCTACTCCAGAATGCATACTTTTGTCCATCAAACTGTGGTATTCCATGTTTATACATATTGTTTCGCTCATGATCTACCTTTCAGTGGTTTAACTGATTCTTGAAGGAACCTGCTCTGATACCATTTGTTGGATTACTGAGAGGGGGGGTGAATCATTAATAAATCAATTTAATCCTTTTTAACCACAAAATGCAAGTTTTATATCAATGTAGCATTATCATCCAATAGTCGCAAAGTAAATAAATAATGAACAAATGAGAAATCATACACATACACAGTACACTAATGATTTTACATGGAAACCCAAAAAGGGATAAAACCACTGAATGTTTTTTCTTATATGTGTTTAAGAATTACATTCATTGGAAGAACCAACTTCCTTTATTTTCTAGCTGCAACTGGAAGGAGGCTCCACCCCCCTAGTTTCTTAGGTTACAACCTGAGGGAAGCTCCAAATCCCCAATTCTATGGATGCAACCAGAAGGAGGCTACAACCCCCTTTGTTCTCTGGCTACAACCAGAAGGTGGCTACAACCACCTGTCCTTGCCCCATCCAACCACCCTAAAATAGAAGTAGAATGATGGAACCACTGTCACACTATCACTCTGATATATATTGTTATAAACCTGTACCAAACAAACTATAACAATCTATCCAATAACCTGTGCCAACATGTACCATACATCAACCTGTACCTCAACTGGTACAATAAACAAGTGCATCAACCATGCACCAAACCTGTATAAATAACCTGTCACAATAACCTGTCCAAACAACCTATCACAACAACCTGTCTCATCAATCTTATAAACCAAATCAGATTTACTCGCCAAGATCAATCACCAAGAAAACTCTCAAAAATATGCACAACATCACCAAGATGTGCATCAACCAAGTATAACACAACAACTCATAATCATCACCAAGATTAATATGTTCTTCTAATAGTATACCAAGAGAAGTATGCTACATCATCCATAAACCATGTGTCAACAATACTACTAACAAGTGTCTCCAACCATGTACAAGTATGTACCAATCATGCATCAACTACTCATAAACTATGACTCATCAGGATGTACCAACATCATCAACTATACACCTCATGTATGTTTCAACTCATCAACTACTTGTCTCAACCATGTACCTAACATGTACCTCAACCAAAATCCCTCATCAATTTCATCATCTAAATATGATTTGTAACTCTATAAAAGACCTGGTGTATATGATCACATACCTACAAACCTTCCTTAACTTTAACAACAAGAGACTAGCATTTTCATCAACCTTTACTTTAGTCTCACATGACTAATTTTGGATTAGTCAGCAACCCTAACTTGCAATGATCATAACTATGTACATGTGATGAATAAAGATCTAAAAATATTACACAATGTTATTCAGTGTCTTTTATGCAATTCCTCCAGATTTCACTACTTGGAACCTCTAAAAAAAGGAGTTATAGCAAAAATGTCATACCTTGTTCAATTATGGCTTATTCTAGTGATAGAACTTGTCGAGAATTCCCCTGACGAAATATTTTCTGTATAGATATGAAAATAGTACAAAACATACGATAGATTGTAATATAACCAATACATTTTGTCTTACTAAATTTGGATATGTTATGAAGAAGTTATGACGTTTTTACCCAAAACGTTTGTTTTACACTAGTTTCAGGACTAGCCAAAAACCCTATTTTCCACGTCGTGTAACTCCAAAAATACAACGACCCACAAGATGAAATTTTTATCATAGCTACTTGGATATGTTTTCTCAACAACCTCTAGATTTCATTGTCTAAAGCATTCTAAAAAAACATTTATTGTGAAAATGGTGAGATGACCTGTAAATAACATACCTTAGAAAACAACATCAAAAGAATTTATCCTCCCTTGAATTTTGGCCTTCTTTAATTTACCTTCCCTTTGAAATTAACCTTAGATATCATTTCGTTAACTCAATCACTTGTAGATATTCAATACTATCAAGTGTGATTTAAATGAGAGACCCTTGCCTCTTATTTATACTTTTATGTATCTTCCTCAAGAGGTTGCCTTCTAATCATCTTAAACCACTTTCATTATTTTAGGGCTAACCCACTTCAAACCACTTTTCCACTTAGTAATTTATCCATTAAATTTATTATTTAAATAATTCATTTTGTATCCACTTTGACTTATAGTACACTCATCACTTCACTTTATTATTTACCTTCTAAAATCTCTTAAACCACTTTTCTTATTTTAGGGCTAACCCACTTCTAACCACTTGTCCACTTAGTTATTTCTCCATTAACTTTATTGTTTAAATAATTTCTTTTGTATACACTTTGAATTATAGTACACTCATCACTTTATTATTTAAATAATTTATTCTTTGCAATCACTTTGGCTACTTTGACCTTTTGGGGCTTCTAGATGACTCATGAGGGCTCTCCAACTTCACATGGCCATAACTCTCTAACCGTGAGGAGTTATGTGACGTTCCACATACCACCGGAAAATGCATGACATGTATTATCCATGTAGAATAGTCTTACCTTAAAATATATTAAAACTCATACCATTATACATCAAACAAACTTGGGTCCATTACCCAAACCTTTGTGCTACCAAAATTCGCTACCTAACTTTCTTCAAGGGTTGACATCAATGAAAACCAACCCAAATAATCATCAGTTTCTAGTATATGGAAGATCACGGATCATGGATCCCATGACATGACATGGAAACCTGACACCATTTTTAGTTTTGGGCACAAAACCCGATGTACATTGGTTGTAATGGTGCAACCTACATATACACATGAAGTATCGTTGTTAGGGCATATATATGTGGAAAAATACAATTTTAGCTTTGGAAATTGCAAAAAGGGACTTCAAGTATTCATAGGGAAATGGAAAAGGCCTTCTGAGCAAGTTGCATGAGGTGAGGTAAATCTTGCTATAACAACGCAAGGACAAAGGTCTTATTGAACCTCAATAAATACTAGAATAGAACTGGAAGAAAAATGTTTTTGCTCTTCAAACACTGTACACCTCTGAACTACTTCGAAAATATATTGTCAACTAAAATTGGAGAGTTTTCCTAAGAGTTTTCATGTACTATTGTTGAAATTCTTAATACAGAGAAGCCGTCAGGGCCAAATTTTGACAAAGAGAAGGACTTGCATGCGTTGTTGTTTTGCTGCAAACTATTTCAAGAAGAATGTTTGTTGTTCACATGGGATGTAAGAGGATGTTTGTTTATGGACTATTCTGATGCAATATATGTATTCTTGCAGTTTTGTCATTCTTTCTTATATTACACGTTCTAAGCGAATGAGCTGCTAATGTATGTGATATAGTGACTTAGACTATTTTGTTTATATATTCATGTCCATGTGTTATCTAACTTTATTTCTTCATTTCAACTATCTGGGTGAAGCTATTGGTAGAGTTAGTTTCATGCTACAACTCATTCACTTATATTAATTCACTCCTAGATAGGATAGTTTAAATTAGAATTAGATTAGGCATGCATTTAGATAGTCTTCATCTACATATTCCCTTTGCAAAACCACCCATCACTCACCCTCATCAGTGGACCGGGCCGCAACTGGTAGAACCAAAACAAAAATGGTTGTCTGGCCATAATTCAGATGGGTTCCCTATTCCAAATGGTGGGAGGTTTGATTAGGACTTCTTACCAGGGAGAACCCCTTACTGTTGTCATGCGAATTTGGACCCATCAACAAAATTGGCACTAGAAGGAGGGCCGGATGAAAAGCCCTCCCATGCAAATTCATTTCATTTAACTATTAACCAACCTATGGCTCCCCTCCATACCTCTGTATGGGATGACCCTTTGAGTCTTCCAATACCCACCAAGGTTATTTCTCTCAACACAGTCAATCTCTTGTCAAACCCCAAATTTTATGGTGAAGGGCATGTCTCTGCATTTACGCACCTCAAAATATTTGACATTGCTCGACAAAATACTAATATTGTACAAGACAATGAAACATGCCGACTATTCATCCTCACATTCGAAGGGAGAATTAAATCTTGGTTTAATACATTGCCACCAAAATAAATTCATAGCTAGAAACAATTCATGGAAATGTTTATTGCTGCTCATGAAAATTATGTTTATGATGAACTCGTTGATGAACTAGTAGAAATACATAGGCTAAGAAATGAATTTGATAATGATTTCTTTCGAAGAGTCATGCAGATTTAATGTAGATTTCCTAAAAGGGATGAACCCTTAGGCCAAGAAATATTCGATTGGTTTTCATATCTCATCTCTATTTATGAAGAATGCGATCTAAATGATCAAGCCATCTCCTATTCACAAAATTCAGATCTGACCACAAATGATATAGGGGACATAATATCCAACCAACACTCTGACACAATTGTGATAGAATATTTATCAGTAATCCTAGACCTCGTAGCTCCAGAGTGTGAACCATGTAATGATCCCCCTTCCGAAATTCATTATCATATCCTAGTCTATGATGAATCTCTTACCGAGTAAATCCCATCATCTTCAAAATTTGAAGATCTTCATGCACTGTATACAAATGTGTTTGATGATTATCATCCACATGAGAAGCCATCTTTTTATCATGTAATACACTATTCACATTATTATTTTGTTAATGAAACGTTGAATCATATACCATATCAGGAAGAGTCCCCATCCTTGATCGATCAGACACTCATTCTTAATGACACTTCATCTAGGATGTATCACTTTGAAACCCATTCTAAATTTCAATTTATGGAACATATTGAACCACAATATAATCATAATGATCTTTTTTTTTATGACTACTTTTATATTCCATAATTGAGTGTGGGTATCGAATCATCAATCACTGATCCTTCACAATCTGATATTTTTTACCTTGATGCACATATGCTAATCACTTCAAATCTAAAATATGCAGAGCACAATGAGTTTGTTAATCCTCATGAAGAAATTACAGAAAATGAACAACCCATCACCATGCAAAGCATAGGAAACATCAAGTTGATCTAGGAAATGCTATCACCTCAACCTGCTCTAGAATTACATGTTACTCCCTAGAAGCAGATACATCACCTATCTGTGGATTATATACCAATACTCCAACACACCTCACATGATTTCATTGATGTCATAGGATAATATTTGGAGCTATCTTTCACACAATTTTTTGCTCGGAAAATACACCATTATCTCTCCTCTCAACATGTAGAGTACATGAAATTTGAACCCGGGGAGATCTACATCGTCAATGATACATTCCAATTTCTATCCATGATTATGTCAAGTGCTTGTTCTCTTAATTCTACCCCTGGGATGAGAAATATCACCCACTCCGAGACTCCCTTACAAAGTACGTTTCATGCAACTTTCATTCATGAGCCTCATCGGGTATGTATCTCATTGTTGATTTCCTTCCAAAAACCATATGATGATCATTGCAATTTTTATGATGGAATTGAGTCATGGTTGGAGGAATATTACATATCTGCATGTACTGTGAATCATAAGGCCACTAAATTAAACTTGCAGAGTGGAGACTTGTTTGAATCAATTCTTCCTATCCTTCATGTCCCATTACTTCATTCTCTACAATTGGACTTCAATGAACATGCAATTGCAGGTTTGGAGTTACTTGATTGGCTTCACTAGCAGTACGCTTACACCTAGCCTTGTTTCGACCAATATAGGTTAGGTTAGGAATAGGATTAGAATAGCACTTTTTGCTTACCTTAATCTTTCATAACTTAGATGTTAATGTCTTTTCCAATTTTAGTGTAGATATTGTTTTGTTTTGATCGCTTCAATAAATATCACTTGTTGAGATTAGTCTACTTTGCATTTCAAGTTGCTTTTCACCAAAGATTTCTTGTTTTTTATTTAATACTTTTCATTTTTCCTCTATCGAAAAGTTTTTCTTAATATTTGTTTTCCTCCATATTCACGAGGAAACCATTTGCGGGAATTCTCTGAGAAATTCAATTGAAAAATTCACTTGTCTCAGCAACATTTACCTGGACATTGATAGTTGTGCAGTCGGTTACCCCAAAATGCTGAAGAATATTTGTTAGGGAATTATTTATAGTTTGTCCAAGATGGATATTGGATCTAAGAAATTACATCGGTTATTCACAACCTGGCTAAGAATTGTGTCTATTGAACATAATAATTCAAGTGATTGTGAATCTTTAATAGGAGACCTGTGTATCCTCAAGGAACAGGTCATTAAGTGTCAGTCTCCCTCTGATAATTCAATCACAATGATATTGATATCACTGATACTGATCAAGAAAAGGTCTCTCAAGAGAACTTTTTCTAAGAAATAATGGATGATTTTTAATGCTATAGTTATTTGTTGCCCGAAAGAAGAAATTCCAATAAACAAACCAACATTCAAGATCAAGTCGACTATGTATCCCAACAACTGGGATGAGTGATAATCATGGAGAAATATAAAATAATGCACACAAATTTTGATTTTCGTTTTCAGTTTATTACGATGAATATTTTCATAAAGGTTCTCCGAAGTCGAGCATGGAAAGGTATATTAATTTCAAAAGAAAGACAAGATTTAAGGAAAACACACATCTTAAGAAGGTTTGAACTAACCATGAAACATTATAATTGTTGTTAACTAGACATGTCATGCGGTAACATCAGTTCTAGAGCTTGAAGAAGTGAAAAGAGGAAAGACATGTCAAAAGGCCAAAACAATGGAGCTTGATGGACAATGAAGTGGAGCTCTGGCCAACCCTTTCCCCTAAAGCACAAGGTTGCACTAATGAATTGGAAGCATTCATAAAAACCATGATGACAAGTGTAATTCTTAGGCAACGCTAACACAAAAACCTATCTAAATGAAGTATTACATGCATTATCTTTCGCATGGATTGATAATTTCAAGAGGCTGCAAACTTCTAGCTGGTCAGAATGTGTGAATATCCTCTAAGCTACTGGAAACAGTCAATCCATGATTTCTTTATTAGTCAACTGCATTTCCTAAATGCATATTGTTGATTTTCATTCATATAAAAGGCTTGATTTTTTTTTTCAGTTGCAACAAGAAATTGGATCGAATTCATATCGAACCCTGAATACATCATCTCTCCTAATTCAATATTTTTATTCCCATTCTTTCATCATCATATTTTTCCTTCAAAGAAGTTTGTTTCTTCAATTTTGTTGTCTTATGAACTCTAATTATATTTCATGACATACAGACCTCTCACCTTCATTTGTATTTTCACAGGCAATGCCTTCACACTAGAAGCATGCATAAATCATCTTGCATCTCTTTCCTAGCTCATGAGTGGAATTAGGGGTCTCTCTTGAAAAAAGAATCAAAACTATTTGGGGATGTTGTAACAGAACTTAAACCATCACTAAGCATAGTGGTTAATCAATGGTCATCCTTGCATATTAGTTGGTGAGAAAATCTTATGTAATGGAGGTACCATCCACACACTAAGTATCTGCTCTCGTGAAGGGTGAATTGTCAAAGTCTAAAGAATGAAAACCTAAAGGGATATCTCTATGTAGATAGGTGTAGAAAATATAAAAATAAATCTAAAAAGATGGATATCATCCCCTATTAGGATAAAAAGTTCATCGTTTTCCCCATCCACTAAATGCTAAGCATGCACTAAATAAGCCGGGAAGGAATGGAAAGGAAAGTTTGACTAGACCAGAGGACATGTAGATATATTCACCGGGGCTATGGATGTTCGCTAACAACAGAGCAAGGTATGCGACACCATGGTGACTCCACCAGGTCTATGGATGCTCACGGGCAGTGAAGAAACACTTGCGAGATATATACATAAACACCTGGTGAAAAATGTTTATTTATCCCAAACCTATATCAGCCCCAAGATGGAGATACCAACCTAGATCGTTGATGCAGTTTAAGGAAATAAACTTCATCATCATTCATCTTCCATATAGAATAGACGATCTCTAATAGTCGATATGAAAGCATCACCAATTATCCCATCATGATGGAATCATTCAGGTAACTGTTACACATTATTGTCATAATTGTTTTGAACTTAAAAGTAAATTTCACGACCCTCTATATTTTATGCTTATCAGTGAAGAAAGACTAGTAGAGATTTTGGCTTCGCCCAGTGTGTCGCCACATTTTGTGCCCCACAACACCCTCCCAATTTTATTGTCTTAGCCTCTATCCAAGACAATAAGTTTCCGCCCCCCTTTTATTCTTTCAATCAGAACCCTTGCACTCTCTCTCTCTCTCTTGAAAATATCTACCCAATTTCTCCTCACCCTACCTTGCTTTACCACTTTTGGTTACTCCACAGATCACTTATACCTGATGATACACACTTTGGTGAGTCCCTCTTCCTGTGTTGATACATAGCATTCTGAGGTTCACATCCTTCTTCCACCTTTTCATTGACATGCCATTGGTTTTCTCATCATTTCATCGTCTACCTCCCTTTGAACTTGGCTAACGCGCTATTGTGCTTCTGCCAAACCTCACTAACTCACATCTTCATCGTCGAAGAAATTTGCATGATCAATGTCGTCTCACCGATATTGGTCACATTATTATTATGCACACACCTTTCACCATCTAACTCAATTCTACTCACGCGATTTCATCACATAACAGTGAAGCTCTCTCCCTTTCGCTTCATTACATTGCTTATTGACGAGATTCACCTCTTCTTCCCAACATGCTACCCATTGAAATTTTCCCTCTCCTATTGAAAATGCATCAATGGAATGATGTTGACCCCTCATCGTCATCAAGCAGATTGAGGAAAATCCACTTCCTCTCGCCAATGATGATCTAGTCAACATAGCCCACTTTCACCTTGAGGCTTATCTTGTCCCCATTCCAGCTCGAATCCCTTCTTGTTGTGTTCATCAATCGATATCCTTACATTTCCAATGATTAAACTCTCCATTCCTATCTATACAGTTTCTCATTAATTTCCTAGCTCAACCGATTCGCTCCAGATCACAGTCATAATCAAGTTTTAGTGTTCCGAGTGGCTATCTTCACGCACATGGTACTAGATTGTTTTTTTTTTGTTTCTTGATGTTATAAAAAAGTCTTTATTGTGGAAGCCTCACCTAGAATCATATGGGTTAGTAATAACACCTACATGTATTGCATTGGTTCTGAAATAGACCTTGCGATAAATTTGGTCCTTTCATTTCCTAGACAATGCTAAACACGTTGGACGTCAGTTGGCAGTTTTGGTGTATTTATAACTTTGTGATATTAATGCATAACATTATTATTAATGGGTGTATCAAGAGCATGTACATCACATATGACCTCATAACTAAAAAAATTAGATTTGGATGAAGCACCAACGAACACAGGACCTGAACTTTCATTAAAAAAGCCTTTGAGAACAATTTTTCTATGTCTGTCAAAGTGAATTTTTCATCTCTATAAAAGTCTAATTAAATTATTCTCTCCATTACAATTCCAACATAACTAACAAAATTGAAATTTAAGGTCCGAAAGTGCCAAAATGATCATCTAGGATTTCCCACCCAGAAAGCCTCAATAGTCATGGCCATAATTATAAATGGATCCATTCAAATGATGGAACAAAATGTTTAGTTATATTGATAGAAAATTTTCTTTGTTCTCTCCACGTTGCAAAAAATGGCACCTCAATCGAGCATCGTATGAGGAAGTTATGAGCATTTGAACTCAAGATCTCATTGTCTCTTTCCAGTTCGACACTTAGAATTTTTCCAATTTTTCTTTCCCCAGATGGAGGAGTTCCCTTCAACTCTTCCGAGTTTTTTTGAGGAGTTTCCTTCAAATCCTACGAGCAAGTTTAGGGAAGTTTTTAAGAAAGTCTTTGAGAAATTTCAGGGAAGCTGTTAAAAACGTCTTCAAGCAAATTAAGAGGAGTTGTCATCAACTCCTCCGAGCAGGTCGGAGGAGTTGTCATCAAGTCCCCCAAGCAAAAGAGAACTAACTCTCATAAAATGGTCATGGTGTTTGACTTGGGTGTATGTATTGTGACTTTTTTATACCATTGGAAAGGTATTTTTGAGCTATACAACTTTCTCACTATGTGATTTGAGAAATTCCTAATGCATGGTGTACTTATTCCAGTTTGGAGGAGTTCCCTTCAACTCTTCTGAGTTTCTTGGAGGAGTTTCCTTCAAAGCCTTCGATTAGTTTGACGAAGTTGTTAAGAAAGTCTCTGAGCAATTTTGGTGGAGTTGTCATCAACTCCTCTGAGCAAAAGAGAATTGTCTCTCTTAAATCAACCATAACTTTTGAGTCGGGTGTCCGTTTTGCGACTTCTTTGTAGCATTGGAAAGGTATTTCATAGATATATAAATTTATAGCTATGTTATTTGATAAATTCCTAATTCATGGTACATGTATTCGAGTTTGAAGGAGTTAGAAACAACTCCCCTGAGCAGGTCAGAAGAGTTAGTTCAAACTCCTCCAAGTAGAAGAAGAGTGAATTTCGTAAAATGGTCATAACTTTTGACTCGGGTGTCCATTTTTCACGTTGTTTATACCATTGGAAAGGTATCTTAGATATATACAACTTCATAGTTATATAATTTAAGAAATTCATAACCTATGGTATACTTAGTTTTTTATTAATATCTGACACCTTATTGACAACCTCGAAGAACACCATAACTCGACCGCGAGCAAAGGAACCATGAATCGAACTTAGGGAAGTTTATAAATGATACTTAAATTATTTTATGCCCCATTTATTTGCATTCAAATGATTATTCTTGATATTTTATTTGGATTTACTCTCATATATTGTATGTTGAATGTTGTCAGACATCGAGCAAAGGAGGATCATTCTCAACATTCTCACGATGAAATCTACAACTAAAGATGATGAAGGAGAAATACCAAAAGATGTAGCAGTAATGGAGAAGAAAAAAAGAACATAGCAAGAAAATGTATGAAGCATGGATATAGAAACTCCATTATGATCGACTGCCAAACTCAGGATGACGAAGATTCCCTCATACCCAAATCCAGTCTTTATGATGCGGAAGACACATATGGTTGAAATCCATGATGAACCATTAGTGCTAGGAGACAAATTCAAAATGTAATTGTTATTCTTGTTGTTCATCATCACAAAGAGGATGAAGACAAGCACTGGAAGATGAAAGGCCATTGAGGGAGACAAAATGCCAACTGTCTTATTGAACCTCAATAAATACTAGAATAGAACCGAAAGAAAAGGATTTTGGCTCTTCAAACATTGTACACATCTGAACTACTTCTAGGGAATGTAGTGTCAACGAAAATTGGAGAGTTGTCATAATATTTTTTATATACTGTTGTTGAAACTGTTAATACAGAGAAGCCCTCATGGCCAAATTTTGAGTGAGAGAAGGATTTACATGTTTTGTTGTTTTGTTGTGAACTATTTCAAGAAGAATGTTTTTTGTTCACATGGGCTATAAGAGCATGTTTGTTTATGGACTATTATGATGCAATAGATGTATTCTTGTAGTTCTGTCATTCTTTCTGATATTACATGTCATGAGAAAATGAGCTTATAATGTCTGTGATATAGTGACTTAGACTATTCTAGTTATATATTCACGTGCATGTGTTATCTAAATTTATTTCTTTATTTCATCTATCTAAGTGAAGATATTGGTAGAGTTAGTTTCATGCTACAAGTCATTCACTTATGTTAATTCACTCCTAGATAAGATAGGTTAGATTAGAATTAGATTAGGACTGCATTTAGATAGTCTTCATCTACATCTTCCCTTTTCAAAACCACCCATTACTCACCCTCATCGGTGGACCAGGACGCAACCAATAGAACCAAACCAACAATGGATTCCAGGCCATAATTCAAATGGGTTCCCTATTCCAAATGGTGGGAGGTCTAATTGGGACTTCTTATGGGGGAGAACCCCTTACTATTTTCGGTTGAATTTGGACCCGTCAACAAGGGGCACTCAATACCCTAGATATAATTGCAAGAAGAATATTTGACAAGGATCACCTTGAAAAATATATAGACCACCTAACCAAGGTCTTCAAGAGCATAAGATATAGAGAAAATGATGCAGGAGAATCACTCCAACTCAGCATAAGTGCCAACCAGCCAACACATCCAGTGCGCATTCATGAAAGGGAGAGGCACAACCCTCTCATTTTTCAAAATTTGAATTTGAATTTAATGTTGTAAGGCTGATAGAGACTAGATCATGCCTTTGTACAGGTAGTGGTTGAGGTTTCCTTTAATGGTTACCTGTAGCTAAGTCCAGATCAATCAGGTCTACGACTTCCTTTTGTGTAATGTAGCCATAGGAGTAGGAGCCACTCTGAGATAGCGATAGCACCGAGGCAGTGGATGAGGATAAGCTCAAGAGAGCCCTCTTTTGTAAGGAGTCTCTCAAGGAGTAGAGTGGAGAGGGAGAATAGGAGAATTATCAGGTAGAGATATCTCGAGGGAGAGAAATGAGACTCTGTAGCAGTCCAGTTTTTGTAAAAACACATTTTGTATAGACATTTGGAGATTAATACAAAGAGCAGTTTTTCCTGCCCATGAATTGTCTGTGTATGTTTATGCATTTGAATGTCACTTGTATGCTATAGATACAGGTTATAGATAGATTTTACTATATTTTTGTGAGTTTTTCGGTTTCTATCTGGGTTCTTTAGGCTATGCAAGGAGTGCACAATAGAACATTGGAAGTTCTGTAGCCAATGCAAGGAGTGTGTATTTGAGCTCTGCAGAGTCAGAAAGAACGTGCAAGGAGTGCACAATAGAACATTGGAAGTTCTGTACCCAGCGCAAGGAGTGCGCATCTAAGCTCTGCGGAGTCAGAAAGAACATGCAAGGAGTGCACACCAGAAAGATTCACAGACTCAAGGAGGAGCCTCAAGGTTGTTGAACACCTTGGAGGACGAGTTGTGCAGGGGAAGGCACAGAGAGAAGAGATAGAATCTCTGGAGATTCTGTAGAAGCTCTACCTGGTGGGCATTGAGCTAGTGAAAGTGTGCACGAGAATAATTCTTTGTCTAGTTCAAAGACAACTAGAGTTACTGAACACTCTGTAGGCTCTGCAAGGTGTGCATTGACCAAAGGAGTGCCAAGAGGGCACGAAGCATTTATTTTCAAGAAATACTTTGGACCTA
>SNQJ01S0013446.1:0-15922 GCA_010110895.2 Picea sitchensis
ATGGCCCTTTCGATGATCATATATATAGCTCTATGAGTGATTTTTAGGTGATAACACATGCCCCTCGATGTATGAGGTTAGGAGCATAAATATAGTCAAAATACATCATTAGTTCTTTTACTTGTGCACTAATTCTTGTCCAGAGAGAGAGAGAATAAGGATGGCTTGTGGAGAAAGAAGGACAAATTCACCTACAAAAACACAATTCTACCAGACAATGGAATTTCTTTATTCAAACGAGGTGGGAATTCCCCATTCTCATGCCATAAACATAAATGATTACAATAGAAGACAAAAGGTTGAGATATTTTTTCTGATCATCATAAGAATGAAGGACTTGATGATATTGTAACTCGAAAATTGGTGAAGCATAAATCTGCAGTGTCCTCAAGGGTGTTGGTAATAGAAAAGGAGTTTTCTAAATTTAAAGATTCCTTGGAACTTGAAATGAAGACATGGAATATGTGTTCATTGTTGATGTCATTAATTGACTATCAAGCCAGGGGTCTTCAACTAGAACTGGAGACCGCAACTATGTTGATGTCGAACATTAGGGGGGTCAATGGAAGCAGAGAGCAATGATGAATCTCTCTATCCCATCCGGGATTCACCATTTCTACAATAATGGGAACCTAGATACAATAATATTCCTAGAAATTGGTGTTGATGTCAATAGAAATGAAGCTATGACCGTAAAGAGAAAAGTGCCCCTTGAAATCGATTGACATATGAAACAAATATTGATTTTTTAATAGTGATGTGTTATTGATAAAAATCTACAAGGTCTATGGTAAATAGGACACATGACTTCCCTTTGGTGGAGAATAATTGATGGCTAATAATTGTGGTAGTCAAATAACCAACTAGATGAAAATTGATCTATAGTAAGGGAGACAATCAAATACGGGGAATGTATTGTTAATTCATAATTGAGGATGATGTGGTTGTAAAGAGTTGGTAGTTACAAGTAAAAAATCTGGGATTAGAGTGAAGGGTAGTGGGATACGTGAGATGTGGCCAATAACTAGTATGTATGCAGATATAGGTTATTCAATGTAAATTATATGACCAAGGGAGGCTAGGGTTTTCGTTGGGTAAAATCACGCCATATAGTGTGATGGGCTAGCTCTACTTATATGGTTTAATTTAAAGGTGTTTTATACAATTACCAAATGATTGAAAAAATAATTACTTTGAATGTGCAAACATAGAGATGGGTTCCCTAGTGATAAAACGACTCAACCTAATGAGGCAATATTGGTGAGAACAAATGGGGGGTGGGGATCATAGGTTTGGGTCATTGTGGAGGTGGGTGAATGTCGAGTTGGAATGAAAATGTTCAGTTGATATTTGGGGAAGATGAGAGGACAATGAACATGTTGAAATGCATTCAACAGAACCAACTAAAAAAAATGATGAAAACTAGGAGTCCATGGGTGTTTTAGCTAGCAATATGAGAAGAAGCAACATGAGGTTCATTCTCATAAGTGAACAATTTCTTAGACTGCCATTCTATGGGGAAAAATATACATGGATATCAATTTTATAAGGTAGCCAAAAGTTGACACAACTCATGTAGGTGGAATACTATCGGAAAACAAAAACCAAGTGCAAATAGAACTAGGTGAAGTTGCAATTAAACTTGACAATGGAATCCTAAAGGCATATGTAAGAGAAAAACACTAGTGAATGAAATTAGCTTAGAGGGAGTGACTAATATGCCAATTTGAATATGTATATACCTGAAGAGGCTAGAGAATGGTGAGGTAGTGAAGTGAGGAAAATTGAACCTACTACCAAGTACCTACAAACATGAAATAAAATACCCAAAGTGAAAGATACCCTATAGTAATGAATTTGACATGCGAACTAGAATTAAAAACCAAAATGACAGTGAGAAAGTGTACATATGAAATGGATGAGGAGGCAAGATGATATGGATTATGCTAAGAATAAAATGAGATACAAAGTAAAATATAGCAAAAGCATAGAAATACATTGAAAACCAATTTATATTGATGAATAAAATAGTAGAACGCTGTAGAACACAAACTAGCAAGAATGGGGTATCTTATCTCTAAAGAGAAAGTTATGTTGTCTACGCTTCATCCAAAACAAAATTTACATCACATTCCATTGCATGCTTGAAGGAACTCCTTCACCTTGATTATATATGAGAGAGTCAGAGGAGAATCATTCTCGTAATGCATGTGGGATAAATTGGTCAAAGTTTACAAAATGCCATAGGCATGTAAAACACTAGTACTTTCGGGGAGGTATCCCATCCTAGTACTAATATTTCCCAAACGCACTTGACTACAAAGTTCTAATGGGATATGATACATTGATGTTATAGAAATTAAATTACATTAAAAATGAATATTGCATTACATAAAATTACCCTTCAATAGGGTGAATATCATGATTTATCAAAACCACAGGCTTGGAAACATCGATTCAATGGAGAAGGTAGATGGCCACCAATCTCCACCTAGATCAATCCTGCCCCATTAGGAAGAAATGGTCCCCATTATGTCAAGTTCCCTTGGGGATATGGGGAAACTTTTGCTGAATCTAAACTTTGGTGAGCCTCTTGCCTTTTTGAAGTAGTTGTCTTGCTTGTACTTGGCCTGTGGAATGATGTCACGAGATTTTTGGTGGAGGTGCTCAATCCATTCAATAAATATGGATGAATGATTTACCTTGGTCTGAATGTGGGAGGACTCTATTGGTGAAGATAAAATAAGAAGAGCTATATTAATGGGGGATAAGGTTGGAACCCCAATCACACCTGAAAAGAGTCGTGGTCAATAAAGCTATGATGAACATATGGAAGAATCACATTCTCTATAAGGGAGAATCTATAGATTGGACCATTGGGTAAGGGAGCACCAGGAACCAAGTCAGTGGAATGTGGGACATATTAATGTAGAGGAACCCTTGTAGGTGAAGAAAAAATATCTTCATACTCCTCTACAATATTTTTGACCTGCTTCTATTGTATAGAAAGGTATTTCTTTGATGTTGTAGTGGTCGTAGTGACAATATGTTCACCTTCCAACTGGATCATGAAGAGGGGAAATGATGCACAAGAATTGTCAGCGAGCACACGTGGCTGGACAAATCAGCACCTTGGAATCATTTTGGAATCTTAACACTGGTGTTTACTGGACCTTCTTGTCTTAATGGACCTTCTGTTGATTTTTTGCTCTTTGCAGGTGATCCTTTAGTTCTCTGAGTATGTCCTGACTCTACTGCACCCAATCCTGTACCATAGGAGCTTTGCTATCACCAAAGACAATCTCTACAAAGGAGAGAGGGTCATAATTGTACAGGGCCCGGAATGGAGTCATACCAATAGACATATGATAAGTGGTGTTGTAACAGTATTCTCCCAAATGTAGCCACCTAACCCATACCTTTTGCTACCCTAATACATAATTTTTGAGGTAGCCTTCCACCCACTTGCTAACTATTTTGGTTTTCCCATCAGTATGGGGGTGGTAACTGGTGCTAGGGGTCAATCTTGTACCAACCAACATGAATAATTCCTGCCAAAAGGTGCTCATAGATCGACTATCCATGTCACTAACAATGGTCTTGGGGAAGCTATGTAGTCTAAAGAGTAAAGAACAAATATGCAATCTGTGCTACACTGAATTCTATGGCAATGGAGAAGAAGTGTGCAAATTTAGTCAACCTATCCACCACTACAAAAATACAATATTTACCCTGTTCCCTTGGAAATCCTTTGATGAAGTCCATAGAGATGCTTTCCCACTTGTGCTCTGGGATGTGTAGAGGTTGTAGCAATCCTGTTGGATGTGTGTGCTCATCCTTGTTTACCTGGAAAGTAGTTCATTCCTTGATGTGGCGTGTAACATCTTCCTTCAAACCTTTCCATGAAATCCTTTCCCTTACGTACCTGTATTTTTTGACAAATCCTTGGTGCCCTGCCATCGGTGAATCATGACATGCCTGCAGTACCTTGGCCTTAAAGGTTGATTCAAGAACCAAGAAAATTCAGCCCTTGTAATAGATGATGTCATCATTGATTCATAAGTTTTCATCCTGTATCTTTCCATCCATCAACTGACATGCAAACTGGTTCTTTGAGTATTCTACTAAGAGGTGAACCTTCTAGTCAACTGATATACCGGTCATAGCATAAACCGATGGCCTTTTAGATAATGCATATGCCACTACTTTATTCTTCCCTTTGAAAAACTCAATGTGAAAATAATAGTCCTGTATATTTCTCACCCACTTTTGTTGTCTCTCATTTAAGTCCTTTTGTTCCAAAAAGTACTTAAGACTATTGTGATCCGTCCTTACCACAAATTTTTCTCCTACTAAGTATTGCCCGAATTTGGCCAATGCATGCATGATGACCAACATCTCCTTGTCATAAATGGTGTAAAGAAGCTCAGGGGCCCTAAAATTTTGGCTCTCATAGAAAAGTGGGTGCTTATTCTGCATAAGCACTGCCCCAATGCCTTCCTCGGAGGCATCACACTCCACTGTGAAGGGTTGGCTGAAATATGGTAGAGCTAAGACTGGGCACATGATCATTACCTTCTTCATTTTGCCAAATGTCAACTGTGCTTCTAAACTCCCTTTGAAAGCCCCTTTCTTGATCAAATCATTCAAGGGTGCACAGAGTTGTGAGAAACCCTTGACAAATCTCTTGTAATAGCAGCAAATGCCAAGAAACCCCTTCAATTCTATGAGGGTCTTAGGTGTGGGCTAGTCACGTATAGCTTGGATCTTCTCTTGGTGTACCTGTACCCCTTTTACTCCAATGAAGTGTCCCAAATAGAGGACCTCTGTCATTCCAAATTCACATTTGGACTCCTTGGAATACAAGGATTGGTCCTCCATGATGGCTAGAATCTGTTCCACATGCTGAATATGTTCTTCCCAAGTCTTGCTATAGATCAACAAGTCATCAAAAAATACTAGGAGGTGCTTTCTCAATTGCTTGTTGAAGACGTGATTCATGCAAGATTGAAATGTAGCTGGCGCATTAGTCAATCCAAATGACATCACTAGGAACTCATAATGGCCATAGTGACATCTGAAGGTAGTCTTGGGGACGTCCTGCTCCCTCATTTTGATATGATGGTAGCCATAGTGCAAGTCAATCTTGGTGAAGTAAACAACCCCATGAAGCTCATCCAATAGCTCATCAATCCTCGAAATGGGATACCTGTTCTTAATTGTTTTCTTGTTCAATGCCCTGTAATCAATGCATATGCACATGGTTCCATCCTTCTTCATTACTAGTACTACTAAAGATGAAAAGGGACTGGAACTTGGTCTAATGTGACCCATGTCTAACAATTCCTTGATATCCTTCTCTATCTCATCTTTGTACTTCTTTGGGTGTCTATAGGGAGTGGTGATGACTGGTTTTTCTCCCTCTTCCAGTTCTATGATATGCTCAAACCCCCTGTCTGGTGGTGCTCCTGGTGGAATGGGTCCAAACACCTTGCTATGTTTGTCAATGATCCTTTGAATCTCTGGTGCATAGTTAACCTTTCCCTTCTTATCCAAATGTAGCAAAATCCTACACTCAGAATCATATACAACGTCCTATCTTCTGAAAATAGCCTCCATACACTTTGTTGTACCACCCTAGCTATGTTTCTTGACATGCCCCTGAGAACTACCTTTTTCCCACTTTATTCTGTGAAATACATCTCCATGGTCTTGTAGTTGGCGGTTATTGGTCCCAACGTACTAAGCCACTGAACTCCAAGGATGATGTTTGTATCTGGGAGGTCCATCACATAGAAGTACTGTGCTAAGTCATGTCTACCCAGTGTAAGCTTCATTCCTGGAATATACCTTTTACAGGGAATGGTGCTTCCTCCTGCTACCTCCACCTTGAATCCTTCAAATTCAACTGTGGGTATGTGTCTCCTTTGCAATAGGGATGAGTCAATAAAGTTGTGAGAAGCACCCCCATCAATGAGAATCGAATCCTTTTTTCCTTGCAGTACCCCTCTCATCCTAAAGGTGTTATACTTGGGTACCCCACTGATGGATGCCAAAGTATCCTTCTCTTTTGTTTCACTGTCGTGACCTGTACCCTCCTCTTCTACAGTTTCGGTGGTGTCTTCTTCTATGTTTTATAAGTGGCCGAAATCTTCCTCCTATTCATTATCTGAAGTTACCTTAATGTAATGAGATTTTCCTGTGCCCATACACTTGTGGGATGGATCCCAAGGCTCTTTGCATGTGTAGCATAGTTGTTTTCTCCTTAGTTCTCTTCTAGTTCTCTCATCCATCCTACCTGTTCCCCTGTCAAACCCCCTTGGGTCTCTTCCTCCTTGATTCATGGGAGGTCTTTGGTCTCTTCCTCCAGTATTTAGAGGTGGTCTAGGGATAAATTTAGATTTTGTTGTTGGGCCTAGATCTCTAGTCCTTTATATAGAATATTGTAAGTTGGTAGGCTTGAAAGCATCAACCCAACCATTTAAGAGTTCCATCAAAACCTCTGTAAAAAGCATCATGAGTCTCGATTGAGACACATCCTACACCATGATCGCTAGCCTCTGAAACTCCTCAATATATACCTCTGGTTATCGTGTTAGCTTGAGTTGGGTGAGTTCCCTGAAATGTAGTTCTATATCCCCCTGGTCAAATCCGTCAATAGTCCTATGTGTAAACTCTGTGTAAGCCACTATCTAATTGTGGCCAAGTGTAGTCAACTCATGGTAACACCAGTCATAATATTTTCCCTCCAAGTACATTGTGGAAAACTTGATGGCATCCATCTCTCTCATTGGGTTAAGCTCCAGGTAAGTATCCATTTTTTTGACCCAAGCCTATGCAATTATCTTAGGAGACCCATCAAAATAGGGGATCTCCATTTTCCCAACACTGTGCTCTAACTCATAGTTGTTCCTATGGTACGGCATGGTTTTGCCCCTAATTTTAAATCCACAATATTGGTCCAATGTCATTTGTATCTGGACTCTTATACTCAGTGAGTTATATTCCATGACATACTGTACAAACTCGTCCTCAATTTCATCTTGGAATTCTTGTTGTGTATGTTCATCCAAAAATGAAGGTAGATAGGGCCTATGAGTGGTCATGTTGTGTGTCTGTCCCTGTGGTGCACCTCCTCCATGTCTTTGTCCCTCAGTTTGATAATAGGGAACATGCTATGGTTGATGTCTATTCCCTCCATGAGATCCACTAGCTTCCCTGTTGGCATAGGTTTTTGGACCTTTTCCCCCATGAGTCATCTGCATCAGAAGTTGTGATATCGATTCTTGGCTCTCGCTTACCTTTTTCAAGTTCTATTCCATCTATTTCTGTCCCCTACATATTGTCTCTTGGTTTTCCTACAGGTGATGTACAAGGTTACTCTGTACACCTCTATGGAACGTTGTGAGTCCCTAGTGATTCTTGCTAGAATTTGTGGCTCACTATCCTCACCTAACCCTTCCATTTCGGCCTCTTCCTCACCTATCTATTTCCTTCTTCTGCCCATATAAATTCCACTAAAATTCTGCATGCGCTAACCCTTACAGGATGGGAGGATTAATGCTCTGATACCACTGTAATGTTCCCAAGCCATTTTTTTCACTTGGAACACTAACTGCTCATTGTTTCCTGATGTGTGTGTGTTTGCTTGCAGGTTTACTTCTGAGTTAAGTCTTAGGGTTTATAGTTTCAGTTAAAAAGCATAGATTTGAATATATAACAATGGAAATACAATATATGACCAACAACACAAGATATGGAACCAAACAACATAGATCTGGCCTCTATTGATATAATAAGCAAGAACCTGATACAATAAGGATGTAGATCTGGAATAACATCAGATAGATCTAATAGAAAATATATGAGCTGCTAAAAATGATCTCGATAAGAAGATGCAAGCCTCCAAAGGTTGGATACAAAATGAATACCAAAATAGGAAGAACCAAGGTCAAGTCCTAACCCCCTTGGTTGAAGTCACGTCTTCCTGAATAGATGTGGAGACCCAATATTTTGGCCTAGCTATTGGAAGCCTCCAAATGATGCCAAACCTTGTAGAATGATAGATTGGGGTGAGTATAACTCCCTCCTGAATTCTAAGACGGAAATGCCAAGAGATTCTCCTCCAAATGTTGAATCCTCAAGTGAAGTTGGGCCCTCCTAAATACTGCCAAACCCTAATATTTAGGCCTTGATGAAGGAGACCTCCAAATACCCTGCAACTCCCTAGAAATATATATCGAGGCATTGTAAGCCTCTATATCAAGTCTCAAGGTGAGATATAAATATTAACCCCTCCAAACTGAGTAGATCTGATTCCTAGTAGCGCCTTCCTTTTCTACAAATCGTGCGAAGGATCTAGGAAATAAATTGAATTGAATAACTCTCTCCAAAATCACTAGAGTTATATATCATGGCCCTGTAAAGAAAACCCAAGTGCTCGAATCTCCAAAAGCCTTATCAGACTCTTGGATCGAACCTCTCTCCAAATAATGATGCGCCCCCTTGTTGAAAACCCTCAAGGGTACGACCTGCTGCTCTCCTAGATGAGTGATGGTACTTGTGAATGTTGTAGAATGGTGTGGGTGGAGTATTGCATCCCCAATACCAAGCTTGGAACAAGATAGGTGGAATCTTTCACCATTGAGTTGTCCTCTAGGGTTTGTAATCTCAAAACCCTCAAAACTGTTTGGTCAAGAGCACAAAAGAAAAATGCATAATAATCCAAGATGAGTGAGAGGTGAGCCCTTGCCTTTCCTTTATACCTCCATTCTATTTCTTTGTTGAGTTACTTTAACCTTTTCAAGTCAACTTAATATTATAACCTTTGAGTCTAGTTGACTTTTCCCCATGCTGCATGAGACTATAGTCTAGTGGGGATGACTAGACTACTAAGTCTCTCCAATCCTCCTCCTCAATAGGTGGGGGACATTACAAGAAATATATCTAATCTAGAAAAAAAAAATTGTTACCTGTCATATGATTTTTGCAGCCACTATCCAACAACCAGATATCATGATTGTTGCTTGCTTCTTGGTAACATTTTCTCTATGCCTATTCAGATCTGCTTATTTCTTTATGCATTTACTTTAGTAGTGACCAAATTTCTTGAAATAATAGCATTGGACCCTTGGTTTGTCAGTCCATCTTGAATGATTGAAATTTCTACCTCTCCCCCCTTTGGTTATGAGAGTTTCTCTATGGTTGTTTTGATTGTTCGCTTTGTTCTCATTATTATGAAGTTGACTTCTCTCCTGTTTGAGAGCGTCCTCTACCTCGAATGTCTCTTCTTCTATTCCCTTGACTCTCGACTTCCTCTGCTTCTATTCCCTCTACCTCTGCCTCCACTTATGAAGGCCTAAGACTGAAATGCGAGGCTTCTCTGAGGCACTAGGCAGATTGTGTGTAATTGGTGGAGAACATGGGAATGAGGATACTCACCCCAATTCCGTGTTGTAAACATGCAGATATGTCCTCTCACCAATTGATTTGGTGGGTGTCTAGGAAGACACTGAAGCTTTTCATGGTCAGAGCGTGGTAGAGATGATTGAAAAACCCTCTTCTCACATCATGCCGTCAGAAACTTAGAAACACGTCATAGCCTCTGCATTTGTGTCTCTTACCATTGCAATTGAAGAAACAGATGGATGAAGAAGGCAGAAAACACCACGTCGAACACCTCAACACAAATTAATAATTCACTCAATTATAAAAGATTGCAATGGAAAACATTGCACATATCTAATGAACATAAATTAATCAATCATTCAATGTTGAAAAATTGCAATGGAAAACATTGCACATATCTAAAAATACCATGTGGTACATGGTCAATGAGCACCCACCATCTCCATAAGAAACCTCATGTCGGGGTTGTATTTTCGTGGAAGCTGTATTTGAAACTCGTCGAACGGTTTTTAGTGGATTTCATAATTTAGTTAGCCATTAAAGAGGCCAATTTTATTTTCCACTCGTTATAAGGTGATAGAGATACTGCATTGAATTACCCATATAGTCCTTTAATAGTAGTTTAAACTTTAAAGGAGTGTCTCTATCACCGTATAATGTATTGAAAATACACCGTTCATGAAAATACATCTGTTATGAATTGAAGGAACTAATGCCTAAGTTTTCGGCATGTCTGTGACAGCTAGAGCTAATAAGTTGGGCCTCTTCTTTGAATAACCGTTTCTGCCATTTGTTGCTTTGAACCTGCCACGTTTCTCCTCCTAATATCCAAGTTTCCATTTGTATTCGTTGAATTGAAGCCCATCAAAATCTATTTATAGAGAATGTCATTTCTTCTTTAGGGTGATGTTTTTTTGTGAGTTTTGTTAGTGATAAAGCTTTGTTACTTGTGCATTGTAACAGAGACTGTAGTCTAAAATTTCTGTGTGTGAAAATAGAGATATTTTATTTTTTACTTTTTTGCAATAGAGGTACTTTGTACTCTTTTTACTCTTTGGAATAAAAGGTTATGACAGTGATTTCCTGAATATGATATCTAAGTTTTTTTGTTTCTCATAAGTTATAGCTGATAATCACTGATCAATTTTTTCAAATACAGTTTATTTTTTCTGAATCTGTATTTTCTGGGCGTGACTCCTCAGTGAGCACTTAAATCCATTTTACAGATTCTTCAAATCCATCCATGAAAATACATCTATCATGAAAATTTGTCGTTCCATGCATTCCATCAAATGATGATCTAAAGGTTCACCATAGTTGTATTGGGAATGGGGAACATATATATACACCATTCAATGCTGAGACAGATGATATATACATCACTGGATATATAAGTCAACAATGTATATACCACTTGCCATGCTGCATAACTGAAGGATCCGACTAAGAGGAATTATGTGCTCACAAGAGTCACACCCAAGAAAAATACAGAGCCTGATTAAACTTCTTAACAAAAATGACAGAATACAAAAAACTAAATATCAATAAAAAAACTATAGCGATAGACCTCACACTTAGGAAAATCTACTTTGTTTTTTAATACTAATGTCTATGCTTTATTTATGAGAGAAAAGAGATATAGAGTACCTCTGTTACAACTATAAATCAAAGACGGAAACATATCATCCTTTGTTCCACAAAATTCCCAAAAAAAGATCTCTCTAACAGTCAACTAAGAGTCTTTCTCTATCAGAACATTGATTCACGAAAAAAATCTGTTTGATGGAAAATAAACCTAACATTTAAATAGCTGAACTGAAATACTAATGCAGCGGATAGAAAAAGAAACGTGGCAATGATTGATCAACACATGGCAGCTACGGTTACATAGTTGGAACAACTGAGATAACTGAATGCTAAAAACTCATGCATCACGTTTTTCAATCTCCCCCTTGATGTCAAGTTTGAGGATTCCCAACTGTGATCTAAGTTTCTCCAATCGATCCTTTGGAAGAGCCTTGATAAAAATGTTTGCAAGCTAATATTTAGATTTACAAAATTCAAAAAAGAGAAACTCGTGTTGGACGAGCTCACTAATGTAGTGATGGAGAATGTCAATTTGTTTACTTCTGTTGTGGAAAAATGGATTCTTTGTCATAGATATTGTTCTTTGATTGTCACAATAAACTTTAATAGGTTTACGAATTTCCATGCCCAATTCTTCTAACAATCTTGCCATCCAAATGAATTGAGTGCTTGTAGATGATGTTGCAATGTACTCTGCTTCGGCTGTAGAAAGAGCAATTGTGGGTTTCTTTTTGCTGCTCCAGGAAATAAGATTTCCTCCAAAAAGAAAAGAATATCCTGAAGTACTTTTGCGATCATCCAAGCTACCTTCCTAATCTGCATCTGTGTATACTACAGCATTGAAATTATTAGTAGCATTATAAAACAATCCAAAAAATCTGGTACTGGACTTACATATCTGAGTATTCTTTTAGCTACTTGCCAATGAGTCTCATGAGATTGATTCATGAACCTAGCAACCACACTTACAAAAAATATAATGTCTAGTCCAGTAGTGGTCATATACACTAAGATGTCAACCATGGATCTATAGAGAGTGGCATCACAGAGAGAGGATTCATCTTCTTTCATCAATTTGCTCCCAACAACAAGAGGAGTACTCACTGCTTTACAATTATGCATGTTAAACCTCCTCAACATGTCTTCAACATATTTGGTTTGACAAATAGATATACCTTCAGTTGTTTGTCTGATTTTCATGCCTAGAAAATATTGCATTTCTCCCAAATCAGACATCTCAAATTCTGATTTCATTTCTTCTTTAAACTCCTTCACAAGAGATATTGAGGTGCCCATAAATATTAATTCTTCTACATATCAGTAGAGAATAATAAAATTTGATCCAATGACCTTTTTGTAGACTTCACTTTCAGAAGAACACTTAACAAAACCATGATCATGAAGGTATTTATCAATCCTAGAGTACCAAGCTATAGGAGCTTGTTTAAGACCATAAAGTGCCTTCTTAAGCCTATACACCTTATCTTCTTTACCTTCAACAATAAAACCTTGAGGTTGTTCAACATAAACTTCTTCCTTTAAATATCCATTTAAGAAAGCATATTTAACATCCATTTGATAAACTATTAGTTTTAACTAAGATGCTATGGAAAGAAAGGTTCTTACAGTTTCCATTCTTGCTACAGGAGAAAATGTCTCTTCATAGTCGATGCCTTCTTGTCGCACATACCCCTTTGTAGCTAAATGTGCCTTTTGTTTTGAAATGCTTCCATCCATATTAAATTTCAGCTTGTAAATCCACTTTACTCCAATGGAATTTTTCCATGAGGGAGTTCAACTGTAACACCCTGTTTCCCCCAAATTTGCAATTAATCCTAATATAGGAATTACCATGCTAAAGCATGATGAAAATGTGAATGTATGATGTGAATGGACCTTATGAAGAAGGTCGATGAATGTAAATAATATTATGAATGTATATATTGTAGGACCGTTGAGAGGGGAAGTGCTGAAAAAGAGACCATGATGGCGATGGAAGGCACCTGGAAAGGTGGCGTTTAATTCCACCGAGAATCAATACCATATTTGGACTTCACTGGCCCAAAGAACCAAAAGTGGCTCACTGGCCCCGAATTGAATGTCTCGCAGGCTGGTAGATAGATGGCTCCTCGGGAATTAATGAGGGATGGGAGGAGAACCGCCCATTCGTAGAGCCGTCAGGCCTGACCAGCGCGAGGGAAATCACGTCACACGCAACCTCACAAGAGGATAAGGCATGGGGGAGAAGTGATTGGGGGGAAGACGCGAGGGGAGAACTCTAGCGATATGCAGAGTGAGTGATAGCAGAGAGGAAGGAGAGTAACCTTCGCTTCTGGTCATTGGAAAACAGAGACGCAGTCTCACAACATCATGGTCTCAGCTTGGGGGTGGCTAGTGGTAAATCCGATGGGAGTCATTGAGCCTACGGTTGGGTGGAAATGAGCACCCCTCTCCACAGTTGCATAGCCCCTGGTGTTACCTTATGATAAGTGTTTTGCCTTTGGCATCTTGAAATATATGTATTCTGACATTTATGATCATAAGCTGTGAAACTGTGAATGATTTCATTATAAGAATGTATGTATGGTGTCTTGATCAGTACTGGTAGTTGTATGTTTAGATGGAAAGACTGCGTATGGCTTATTATCTCTTAAATTTTTATTTATATGCATGTTGACCTAATTCAGACTTCATGCCTGGTTCTCGGGAGAGAGAGATACCCTTAACTGCCTCAGATAGTACCCTGGGTAAACCTCCCCATAGAGAAACCCTTCTTGAAAAGCCCATCAAGAGCCTGGAAGGAGGACGTGAAGGTGTAAGGACTTAAGAAATCCCTGATAAGTATCGAATCGATGGACGAGATCCCATCGGGAGATTGGTGGTCACTCACAACCATCAGATAAGAAGAGGAAGCTGGAAAGTTAAGTGCCTTAACCTTGATAGGTGGTGATTGACGGACGAGATTCCATTGGGAAATCTGCAGTCACACACGACCGTTAGATTGGTAGGAGAAAGTAGGGTGTTAAACACATTACCACTTGGTTTCTTTGTGTCTTTGTGGGTAGCGAAGATATCGAGATCGTAGATCCCCAAGGTCCATGAGAACATCTGGACCGTTGATTTTTCCATGTCCAGGAAGTCGTGGGAGAATGCACAAGTTAGGAACCTGTCTGAACCGTCAGATCTCGGCTGAAAAACCCGACAGTTGTTGGATCTGTCAAGAGATTACCCATTTCGGGAAATTGGGAGTTGAGAACTCGAAAGTTCTGGTGATGAGAGATAGGGACTTTCCATTGTGGAAACCACGGGATAGATCTGGACCATCCGAATAATGGAGGCCACGTGTCGAGAGATTACCCATTTCGGGAAATCGAGAGCCGATAACTCGGGAGTTCTGGTAATGAGAAATTAGGACTTTCCATTATGGAAACCTCGGGATAGATCTGGATCGTCCGAATAACGGAGGCCACGTGTCAAGAGATCACCCATTTCAGGAAATCAGGAGTCGAGAACTCAGGAGTTCTGGTGACGAGAGATCGGGACTTTCCATGGTGGAAACTCCGGGACAGATATGGAACATCCAATTTAAGGAGGCTACGTGTCGAAAGATTACCCGTATCGAGAAATCGAGAATCGGGGATTCGGGAGTTCTGTTGACAAGAGGTCGGGCTCTCGCCTTGATAAATCCCGACCTATAATATTGAGATGTTAGCATGTGGTTAAATCCTGATGAACGGACGAGATTCCTT
The DNA here is from genome assembly GCA_010110895.2 of Picea sitchensis. Taxonomy (NCBI): domain Eukaryota; kingdom Viridiplantae; phylum Streptophyta; class Pinopsida; order Pinales; family Pinaceae; genus Picea; species Picea sitchensis. The sequence goes on from SNQJ01S0013446.1 coordinate 14,745, forward strand.
CGGGGGATCTCAGAGTCTATAATGACTGTCATATGTGGAGAAGAGATGTCAACTTTAAGTCAGGGCATGAATGCGCCTTAGGGTAAGTGGCAAGCAAATCTGGACGACCAAGGTCCACCTGCCCAGATCTACGACTGAGGTTTAATTCCGGAATCGAGCGTGCAACTTGGGAATGGTCAGGATCAATTCGCCTTGATCAATGGCATTCAGGCGAATTTCGGACCCCCCTTGCCATTCTGCCTTTAATGGGGGGGGTCCGGAATGGTGTGGCGTGTGAAGTGGGACCCGTCTCCTGTCACACCACCCACCATGTCGTGTTTCCCCTCTCGCCACCTGTACTTCACTCAACCGCGTGACAGGGATGTTCCTATTGGCCACCTGCTAACCATGTAGGGATTCATCCCTATTGGCCAGTTGCTATCCATGCTGGGGTTCGACGGTTGCAGAGTCGAACGATTCGACATCACTGTAGCACCAAGGTGCGAAATACAAAGAGGCACCACGATTATTTGACCTGTGATCATGACCCGCAATCACATGGGAACACACAGAGAGAAAGAGCTAGCTTGCGGTAGGCCTCCGTAGGTAATTCAGGGGCTTTGATTATGCAGAAATCAACGAAAACTGTGTTTATGGTAGTGGGTTGTGACAAAGTGGTATCAAATCATGGTTACAACACTTGGCCTGCTTGGTCTCAGGTACGAGCCGCGTTAGAATATATTGTTATCTGCATTTTCTCTTTAAGCAGAAGGATTGCAGAATGAGACTGTAATCTGGAAATTTCTATAACCCCTTTGTTAAAATGGTAACTACTCTCATAGAAGTAGGGATGCACTGATCATTATTACTGATAAGATCTGAGTGCAAATAACAGAGGTGGAATAAATTGTGTTATTAAGCTACGCGAGCCGGACAAGTGACATGAACTGATTTGTTCTGTTTTAGTGTAACGATTGCTACCTACTAAAGCAGGTAGAGTCTCTTGCGATTAAGATGGCTGGTTAGGTAAGGATTAATACCCAAAGGAAGAACCCCTCATGATTTGGGAAATCTGGTAAGGACTGGTAGGATCCTTAGAAAGTTATGACCACTGTATTATTAAGAGACTAAACCCTGAGCATATAATTCCTCATGATTGAGAGGACTAGTGAAAATATGTAGGGTCAGATTTACCTAAC
>SNQJ01S0013446.1:50802-62510 GCA_010110895.2 Picea sitchensis
CCATTGAAGATGATATTCATCTTTAAAAAAACTGATTAAATAATTTTAGTATAACTTTTAATGAATACTGGTAGGCAAAATATTTAGTGTGTGGCCATGATAACATGATAAAAAAATATGTACTTTAGAAGTGATTAGATTCAAGCTCAACAAATAGCCAAAATTTTGCATAATAAAGGAGTTATATTACATCTATAACTACGTTTAAAATCGAAGAATATTCCTCGAATAGTTTCAAACTAAAACTGAAACTAGTTTAATTAAATTCTACATCTTCTACATAGAATCTGAAATTACTTACTCTAATTATAGGCGTTCCTTTCCTTATTAGTGTTCTTCGATATCATGCCTTTCCTGATTACCCTTTATTCCATGTCATGACATGTGAGAAACCTATTCATTAGAATCATTTCCTTCGATTAGTAGACCTTGAGTATAGTGTGGAAAAAAAATTAGAGTAGAGAAGGTGGATCAATGGATTCTAGCTAAGGGAATGTTGGAATATATAATTCCTACTTATCTAATATGATGTATTAAGAAGTAGAGTCAATCTCTACGTGAGTTGTGTTATCTTATTATTAGGAGTTTGTTAGGGAGTTGGATTTATGAGATCCTAGATTCATATTTATGGTTGAGATATTTTCTCAACCTCTCATCCTATATTTGGAATAAGTTAGATCTGATAACTATCAGTGAGCTCTATATAATGAGCCACAAATGTATTGTATATGTAATCAAGTAATCTAATAGTGTTGTGTTATAATGTCTCTCTCATTTGTTAATTTGGTATCAGAGCTAGTTGTCTAGGTGTGACTCCGTCATGGGAGTGCCAAGGATCTTGAGAAAGCCTTGACAGTTAATCTACTGTAGGTGTAGATTAGGCGGAGGAGTAGAGAGTAGACAAAATCGTTTTTCAGTTTTTTTCGGCACACGATCTGAGTGTTTCCCTTGTGTGTGATTGAAGAAGAAGCCGAGTTGAGTATGTATGAGGATACTGTAGAGTGCACATGAGAGGCGACTCGCTGCCATAATATTGCTGGAAGAGTCTTGCGCATGGTGCAGGAACCCAAGTCGAGTTGAAGAGAAGTTTCCCTGTTGAAGGGATCTGGCAGCTTGGAGGAATGGTGAGTTTGTTGTTGGAGACGAAGATTGGATGATGTCATATAATTTGATATTAATATAAGGGTGGATCGATCGCGAGATTGATTCATCTCTTCACACACCATGTTCAATTGAGAGATCTCTCTCATCCTTTCTTACTCAGGCGGTGGTGGTATGGCTTGGACCATCGATCACTATGTTTGATATGCATAATTTTTCCCCAATCCAATTGTGTTTGAGGTGAAAAATTTTCCCCAATCAAATTCTGGAATTGTGGATGCCAATGTGGAACAAATTTAAATTTTGCAGATGTAAAGTTGATTTCAGGTTTGATTGTTTTATGAGAACTTCAAGGGAAAATTTATTTGTTACGACATGGGAAATTGAGGTCATGTAGGTGTGTTTCCGACTATCATCGGAATTATCGTACTCACCAAATGTGTATCGAAGCCTCCCCGATTCGGCGAGACACTAACACGAATTTACCATATCAGATATGGATTTGATGTGTTTCAATATTTAAATTGTGATTTGTATTGATCTGCAAGGAGTTTTCATTGATCTGAAAGGAGTGTAGATCGGCTAGAACCGGACCTATTACACTGGGATTAGTTCTAGATCCTTTTTTTTTCAATGTTTGTGGTTGTTCTAGCAAGGTTCGCATAGAAGCTAGGATTTCTTGTGAGAAGAGGAATCGTCATTTCCAGGAAGAGATAGCGGCATAGTGAATGGATGATCTGCGTGGAGCAACTTCCATGATAAGTTGGAAATTACAATATTCTTTTCCCATGGTAGGGCATTGTTGCTCAAATAAAAATTGATTTGAAGTGAAAGTTTGTTGATGTCAGTGCATGTTAGAAGGGTCATCAATTGCTTAGTTGTTTGTAGCTACTACTGCGTAAAGGAGAAGAAAGCCCGTGTCTAGATCATAGAATTGTGAAACGGTTGATAGCTGAAGGCTTTGAAGGAGATTTTGTAGGAAGAATTGCCTGCCTGCATGGTTAAATGAATCAATTGTTGATAATGAAGAAATCATCACTTTTGTTCTGTTGGCATCTCTGCCAAGGCCGCTGTCAAGAAGTGTTGATGTGAAGAGGAGAATGTGATTGATAAGCCATCAAAAGAACTGTACAAGAAATCCATGAAGGATAAATTCTTGTAGCCTGCGTGAAGAAGTTGCCACTTCTGGCATTCATAGAAGTCGACAGAACCGGGCTTTGTTGGAAGTGCAAAAAGATCCTTTGCAGCCGTTGTCAGAGGAGATTCTAGAGTAGTCATCAGGGGATAAGAACCTCTCTTTCTTGCATAGAGATCACTACTTGAAAGTGTCCCATCGTGTCTGATGATTTGAGAATGAACAGAGTCATTGTGCAATATGATAGCGACGCAGTGTAGTCATTCTGAGTGATCTACTTCCATTGTTTACTGTAGATGCTCGTGTTGGTTGCTGTGAAGGCGCGCTCAGCAAAAGGAAGCCGCCTTGTTGGTGCAGAGGAGAGCGTGAGATAACTCTTCATTATTGAGAAAGAGAAGTTGTATTTTGTTTATGTTGTATGTAGAACTCTTTGTTGCCGTGAAGCATATTGAAACCAGGAAACTGTGTTTTGAAGAGTCGTCATCCAAAAAGGAAGAGAGTCTCGGTTGTGCGTTGTCTCGGAGGATGTTGTCATTGTTTGCTGAGGACGCAGAAAGGACAAAGGCATCATTGCTTGGAGGTGTTATAGAGAAATGAAGTGAGGTGTATGTGCTCATTCCGTCGGACTCACACATCCTCCAAATTAAGTCACAAAAGTGAGGAAGTGAGATTGAGTTGTGCTTATAATTCTTGTTTGAATGTGTGTTGATAGTTATTCAAGTTGTGTGAAGTGGTTGTGTGTCTTAGTCAAGAAGGATGATGAGATGTAAATAAACATATGTAATGGGCTTGTAATATTGGGCATATGATTGGTGAGAGTATTGTTGATATTTTGTGTACCTTGCGAACAATTTCACTGCACTCCTTGCAGGAAAACTCTTGCTCAGACAGAGAAACAATTGAAACTCACTCCTTACTCTCCCTCTCTTCAGATTTCAGACATTAAATATGAAATCATACATTCACGCATCAAAGCAAATGCATAACAAAGAGTAAATGATCATGAGCATAGCATTCAATCATGCATACATAGAAAGTATTTGAACACCATGAGTCTGGATCAAAGCTTCATATATTAATCTCAGAACTTCTGTACATGGGTTCTTCTACACAGCTCCCTGCTTCTGCTCTCTATGCTCTCTTCAATTGATTATGCTGCTAATGTTACAATAATACAAATGAGGGTGTCTATATCTGTTTTCCCTTCAGCTCCTAAAAACTGTCTAATCTAAGAATTCAAAGCTACCTACTTACATTTACTAGCATAAATGACTCTTAGTCCTTTAGACGAGAGAGGGACGCTCAAGGTATGATTACAATCTACAAGTATGCATTTTTTTAATTGTTTCATTTACGTTTGGCATATCAAACTTCAAAACGATTTGAACACTTTTGAACGTGTGCCAAAATGCATTGGCACTTTGTCCCATGCTCACTTGTTGTTGGCGATGCTCTTGCATCAACAATAGTCAATGATCACAAAGATTTACATGGAAACTTAGTACGGGAAAAAACTACGGGGCAATGATAATGAATATTCTTATTATTCAAAGGAGAATTACAATAGTTAATCACAGACATACAACCATCCTCTAAGAATTGACTACAAACCATTACACTAGTTACACAACATGTTCATTGAAGAGTGCATGCATGCATTTTCTAAATTTAGCTGATGTGCATGCTACTGCATGGGAAATTAGTTGGCACTTTTTCAAAAATCTCCACCTTGAATTTTTCAACAATCTCCACCTTGACACAATTTACCTGATATATCATGCCCGAATTAATTCATCACCTTTTTTGCAAGCCAAGAGAAGCCAAACACCATCATAGCTTCTCTAACAAAACTAGTTTCGTAAACATGTATGTAGAATTCACTTTTGAATGGACCTTTAAAAGAGCCACTCCCCCTTCATCAACAACTTGTATTACAAAATGGTATTTAATAGAAATATGCTTCATGTTACTGTGATAAGATGGATTTCTATCCAAATGAATATCACATTGACTATCGCATAATAATTTCACCTTTTCATGCATCCTTCCAAACTCACCCAACAAACCTTTTAACAAAATTGCCTCCTTGCATGCATGTGAAATACCCATATATTCTACCTCACTAGTGGATAAAGCAACTACTCTTTGAATCTTTGTCATCCAACTAACAATTCCTCCTGCAAGAGTAAAGACATATCCTGAAGTGGATATCATTTTTTCCAAGTCACCTGCAAAATCTGAATCTACATAACCACAAACTGAATAATTGGAACTGTCATAGGTGATAGAATAATTCCTTGTGCATCTAAGATACTGAAGCACCCATTTCACTACTGCCCAATTCTCTTTACCTAGATTTTCCATGTATCTACTAACAATACCAGCTGCATGTGAAATATCTGGTCTAGTACTCACCATCACATACATCAAACTTCATACTGCGTTGACATATGGTACACAAGAAAGATGAACAAAGCTTGAAATGGGAAGTCAAATTGATCTGTATGGGTTTCACATTATTCATACCAAATCTCAAAAGTATTTTCTTGAATCCCCACATACTTCTGTTGCGATAACCACACCTTACCATTTTTCCTGTCTCTGTGTATCTCCATGCCCGAGATTTGTTTTATTGCTTCTAGATCCTTCATATCAAATTCCCTAGCCAATTGATCCTTTAACGCGTTGATTTCGACCATGCTTTTTCTTTCCACAAGAATATCATCAACATATAACACCAAAATAATGAATACATCATTTTCCAACTTTTTAAGGTAAACACAATGTTCATATTCACTTCTTGTAAAATTTAGGCTCACCATGAAGGAAGCAAATTTATTGTACCATTTTCTAGGAGACTTCCTCAGGCCATACAATGAATTCTTTAGTTTTCAAACAAACCTCTTATTGCGATCCTTAACAAACCATTCTAGTTTTTCCATATATATCCTCATCAGAATCTCCATGTAGAAATGTTGTTTTAACATCTATATTCTCTAACTCAAGATCATGTAAAACAACTAGTGCTAACACAACACAAACTGAAACAAGCTTCACAACTGGTTAAAAATTTTTATGAAAATCAATACTTTCCTTTTGAGAATACCCTTTTCCTACCAGTCTTGTTTTATACCTTTCAACTTTATTATCAACACCCTTTTTCAAGTTGTAGACCCACTTGCAACTGACAACCTTCATTTCCTTTGGAAGTTCTACCAGGTCCCATGTTTTATTCCTCTCTCACGCATCCATTTCTTCTTTAATATCCTTCTTTCCATTGAGCACTTTCAGATACCCTAATTCTGTCTTGATAAAAACTAGGTTCTCCATCAATAGAAACCAAAGCCATTGATCAAACATAATCATCATGCCTTGCAAGAGGATTCCTAACCTGTGTAGATCTCCTTAGAGATGGTTGAGGCACATCCTCAGTTTCCTGGATATTTTCTACATATTCATCTTCTTCTCCTAGAACTTCTTCATGCTCCTTCCTTTCTGAAGATGATTGAGTCTCCAAAAAAAATTGTTGAACTTGCAGTACATGTTTTTGTCTCACTTCAACAGCTACTAGTCTTGATTTTAAGAGCGAGGACTCATCAAATACCACATCTCTGCTTATGATGAGTTTGTGGGAAGTAGGATCCCACAATTTGTACCCCTTAAATACATCACCATAACCAACAAAGACATATCTCTTTGATCTAGTATATAACATAGATCACTGATCCTTATAAATAAGGGCATAAGCATCATAACTAAACATTCTCAAATTTGAATAATCACACGAATGGCCTGTCCATACCTCTTCTGGAATCTTACAATTTATTGCAGTTGATGGTGACCAATTTATCAGATAGCATGCTATAAGAATTGCTTATGATCACAATTCCTATTACAACTTTCCATTATCGAACATGCTCCTTACTCTCTTCAGAAGAGTCACATGCGTTCAACAACAACATTTTGCTAAGTAGTATAAATTGTGGTCTTATGTCTTTCGATCCCATCTTCCTTTCTATAGTTTTCAAATTCCACAGATGTGAAATCACCTCCATTATTTGTTCTGAAACACTTGACTGACCTATCACTGCTCTTTTCAACCAAAGCTTTAAATTGCTTAAAAGTATTAAATACATCAACATGTCTTTTAAGTAAATAAACCTAAACTTTTCTGGAGTAATCATCTATAAATGTCACAAAATATTATGATCCTCCAAAACAAACTGTAGGGGATGGTCCCTAAACATACTAATGATTGTAATCAATGATACCTTTGCTTATATGTCTTCATGTTTTAAACTTTTGTCTACACTATTTTCCAAAAACACAATACTTGTAGAAATTCAAATTCTGAAACTTTAAACTTGGAAGTGAATTATGACCAACCAGTACCTTAATCCATTTTTCTCTCATAAGACCTAAATGTTGATGCCATAAATGAAAAAATTCACCCACACCTTCAAATGCTACCATTGCTTGATTTATTTTTGTCCTTCCTTCAAGATGATAAAGGTTTTGTATCCTTTTTTCCTTCATGACTACAAAGATGCCTTTGGACACCTTTAGTACTCCACCTTGAGATGTACACCTGTAACCAGTAGAATCTAGAACTCCCAAAGATATAAAGTTACTTCTATGTTCAATCACATGCCTTACATATGTTAATTTTCCTACAGAACCATCATGCATTTTAATTTGGACGTTACAAACCCCAACAATTTTACATGAAAAAACATTTCCCATAAAATCAACACCATCATTAATAGACTGGTAACTTGAGAACCAATTTCTATGAAGACACATGTGGTTGGATGAACCATAATCTAACAACTAATGCTAATGTTGATGTGAAACATCACAAGTAGACAATACATCATCAAGCATACCCGAACCTGAACCTGAACTTGTTTCAACTAAATTAGCTTCTTTTGCTTCCTTTGTGGAGTTCTCTTTAGATGCATTTTGTTTTTCTAGCAATCTTTATTTAGATGCCCTGATTTTACACAGAACCAACATTTATGTTTACTCTTATTTCCTTTTGACTTAGGCCTTGATGTACCCCTCTGATTTTGCTCTCTTTTCGTAGATCGATATTTGACCACCATTGCTTCTGTTCTTGAGGTTTCTCTACTGTATCATTTCCTGAGAAAACAGAGCTCCCACAATAATGTCATAATCAATGGCATCTGTTGAGTTGATCCACATAGATGTGACCAGATGATCTGAGGACTCAGGCAATGAACACAATAGTGTAATTTTCTTTTTCTCATCTTCGTACTTTACTTCCATACTAGATAATTGACAAATCAATGTATTGAAAACATCCAAATGATCAACAATTTTTGTACCTCCTTTCATCTGTAAGTTGTAAAACTGCCTCTTCAAGAAGATTATGTTCACCAAGGACTTTGACATATAAATACTTTCCATCTTACTCCATAAGCTTCTTGTTGTTTCCTCTCCAACGATGTTAAACAAAACTTCATCTATCAAACAGAGACGAATGATACTGAGAGCTCTTGAATCTAGATCATCCTAGTCCTCATCTGACATACTTGATGGTCTCTTTGACTTGCCTACCAATGCCTTATGCAACCCTTGTTGCACAAGAAGGTCCCGCATCTTGAGCTTCCATAACTAAAAATTATTTTTCTTGTTGAATTTCTCCACCTCAAACTTAGAACTCTGCACTTTTGCCATTAACACAAAAACTGTTCAAACCACTGCTTATAAAATCAAGACTTCATTTTATGGAGGAATATTCCTACTTATTTAAATATTGGAAAAACAAAGTTTAATCCAAACCATATTTAAAATATGTATTTTTAAAACCTTTTAAATACATCCACCTTATTTATTTATTTATAAAGGCGATCCTTTATAATTACACCCATTTATATTTATAAAGAGACCTTTAATCAAATCGATCCCTCTTATAATTTGTCTTATGTGTATAATAAGACAAAATTCAACCACTCTTTATCCACGTCATGTGTATCACCTCATAAAATATTCAGTTCAAACCTTAACTTCATACCTTATTTTTCCAACAAAACAACGGATGTCTTACCGTCAATAAGGATAGCCCATGACCTTATAAAAGAATACCATGCGGCACTTTTGGAAAAGTGTTGCACCTTATAACACACTTTGCACATAAATTTAATTTCTGAAGTGTGCATGCGACTTTCGCACTATCTAACAACGACAGTGCAATAAACCCATCCCACGTTGATCAATTCAGGTCTCTTTAACTCATGCAGGTTCCGTCGGCTCGGTTTACTTGGCTCTGATACCACTGGTTAGAAAGAGGAATCATACACAAAACAAGATTAATAACAAGCATAAAAAAACGAGAACAACAATCACACAATGAACACAGAGATTTAAGTGGAAATAGGTACTTGAAAAAATCATGGGGTAATGATAATTTGTATTTTTATTATTCAATGGAGAATTAAAATAGCCAATTACAAGCATACAACCATGCTTTCTGTTGGTTGTGGAGCCTAATTATCTTCCTGATTCAAAGGTATTTTTTTTTCATCCATGTTTATACCCCACGAAGACTTTACACCCCAAAAGTATGTACACTCTTCCATGTAGGGGAATTCAGAGGGGGGTCCGGGGGTGAAGCCCCCAAAGGAAAAATTGTCTTGTAAATGTATATTGTAATTTCATTGTAAATCTGGACCGTTCATTATATGGTCGTGAATCTAACAGTAGAAATTATGTTAGGGTTTTTTGCCCTAGAAGAAAACCCTGTGTTATGAAGGGAAATGTATTGATGCTATGTATTACGGTGAATATCATATTCTGAGATAGAAGAGTGTGAGAGAAAGAAGAGGAAGTTACAGCAGGTTTATTGTAGGTTGTATCCCTTCATTTGTTGGATAATAATAAATGAAGGACTTGGCAATTTCTCTGATGGATGTAGCCCAAACTCGGTGAACCACGTATATCTGTGTTTCTATTGTATTGTGTATCTTCTGTGTTTTATTTCCGCATTTGTTTTATTTTATTTCTTCACAATCTTGTTTTTCTAACACTCTCCTCTCTTCCCACACACTGCACTCCATTGTATTATGTCTCCACACCTATAAGTGTATACTAGTTATATAGGATTTGATATACAGTTAGACAGACTAATTACAACTCGATCCACTAGTTACACAACTTCACTGAAGATTGCATGCATTCACATTCTAAATTTAACTCTAACTCATATGCATGCTACCACATAGGACACTTTTTCAGCACCAGTGTATGAACCAAATTCACAAATTTATATTCATATTAGCCAGGGAATTTATGTGTGCTTCAAAAATTAATTGCTGATAAACATTGTAGGTTTCGTTACTATTATTTTTGGAATATTATTTGCACGCAACATTATTTTGAATATGGAGAATCAGAGAACTCACACACCAAGAGACACGAAGAACATACAAAACAACTTGTCTATTGCATTAGAGGCATGATTATTTATACAGTGGTGATATGAGCTCCACCGTTGATTAGTTTGAAGATCAATGGTTGGAATTGCTTCTTCTAGACGTTTCTGGTTCTTTCAAGAGTTTACCGAAGTCGATGGAGTCGCTGCATTTATTGCAAGCTTATCCCTATCAACTACTGGACTGGTTGTTTAATTAATTTCTAACACTCCCCCTTAATTAAACAACCTTTACAACACCTATCTTATCTCTACATATTACAAACTTAGCCTTCCCAAGAGGCTTTGTAAATATATCTACAGCATTATCATTTGTGTTGCAATACAATACATCAATTTCATTTGACTATATTTTTTCTCTTACAAAATGATAGTGTGTCTCAATATGCTTTGACCTAGCATGATACACTGGGTTGTTTTCCAGTTTGATGGAACTTTGACTGTCACATTGGATGATTGTTGGTACTTTTTGTTTTTCTCCAACATCTTCAAGTATCCTCCTTAGCAAAATTGCTTCACAGGTGGCAATGCATAATGCTTTGTACTCAGCTTTAGTGGATGACAAAGAAATACTTGGTTGTCTCTTACTGCTCCAGGACACAATCCTTGATCCAATACTGAATGCATATCCTGTAGTAGACTTCCTGTCATCTGGATCTCCTGCCCAATCAAAATCTGAGAAACATGTCAACTCAACATCAAAATCATTAGTATACTCAATACCAAAATCAATAGTCCCTTTCAAATATCGAAGGACTCTCTTTGCATCTTTCCAATGATTCTCAAGGGGCTTAGCCATAAATTGGCTAAGAATACTAATTGAATATGCAATATCTGTCCCGGTTGTGGTGAGATAATTTAGACTTCCCACCAATTGTCGATACAAAGTACCATTCACTTCTTTTGAGTCATCATTATTGTTGAGCTTAACATTTTGTTCTAATGGAGTAGATATTGGCTTACATGTGTTCATATTAAACCTCCTCAATACCTCCTTTGTATATTTTCTTTGTGTGATTAAGGTCTTACCATTTTCTCTCCATACCTCAAGACCTAAATAGTAATGTAAATTTCCAAGATCCTTCATTTCAAATTGTTGTGACAACTTTATTTTGATCTCTTCGATCATCCCAGTAGCACTTCCTATTATGATAAGATCACCCACATATAGAGAAATCAAAGCAATTTGACCATTTCTATCTTTCTTGATATACAGGTTTGGATCACTTTTACTTTTTATAAAGCCTTGTTGAAAGAAAAATGTATCAATTTTCTCATACCAAGACTTAGGTGCGTGTTTAATTCCATATAAAGCTTTCTTCAACTTGCATACAAGATGTTCTTTTCTTTTCTTTACAAACCTCTTTGGTTGAACAAGATAAACCTCTTCTTTTAATTCTCCATTAAAAAATGATGACTTGACATCTAACTAATGCAACTGCCAATTGTTCTTGGTAGCCAATGAAATCATTAATCTAATAGTATTCATTTTTGCTACAGGAGAAAAAGTGTCTTCATAATCTATCCCTTCTTTTTGTGAATAACCTTTGGCAACAAATCTAGCTTTGTATTTGTCTATACTACCATTAGCATTAAATTTATATTTGAACAACCATTTTGATCCTATGGGGGTTTTGTTCTCAGGCAATTCTGTCAATTCCCATGTTTCATTTTTAATTATAGAGTCATATTCTTCCTTCATGGAATCCATCCATTCTTTGTGGTCTTTAGCTTGCTCATAATTTAAAGGTTCTACCACATTCATAGCTTGAGTTATTAAGGCATAGTCTCTATACCTGACCGGGGTCTTAGATTGTCTTGTTGTCCTCCTTAGTTATTCACTTCTTTGTGGAGTTCCTTCACCTCTTCTAGGCGTGCTCTGGCTACTTGTAGAATCTACGATGCTTGGAGATTATCCTTGGACTTCTTCTTATTTTTCATTATCATTTTCCTCATTTTCTTTAGGTAGATTCCACACATCATAATCATATGCTTTTCGTACTTCATCTGCATTTTCAT
>SNQJ01S0013446.1:70539-85775 GCA_010110895.2 Picea sitchensis
CAGTCAAATGAAATTGATGTATTGTATTGCAACACAAATGATAATGCTGCGGATATATTTACAAAGCCTCTTGGGAAGGCTAAGTTTGTAATATGTAGACTCTAGAGATAAGATAGGTGTTGTAAAGGTTGTTTAATTAACTGGGAGTGTTAGAAATTAATTAAACAACCAGTCTGGTAGTTGATAGAGATAAGCTTGCAATAAATGCACCAACTACACGGACTTCGCTAAATTCTTGAAAGAACCAAAAACATATGGAAGAAGCAATTCTAGCCATTGATCTTGAAACTAATGAATGGTGGAGCTTATCCCACCACTGTATAAATACTCATGCTTGTAATGCAATAAACAAGTCAATTGTGTGTTCTTTGTATCTCTGGTTGCTATGGCTGTGTGAGTTTTTTCTGATTGAATCCAGCCTTCTTCGATTAAAAACGTTCTGTTCTGGCGTTCCATCGACTCCGGTCTTTGTCCATTAAATACTTTGAAGGGTAGTTATTCCATTTACGCAAGGCGCATAGTGTGTAAGTGGCAGAAATGGAACATATATTCCTTGATAGACTCATTTTCAACAGAAATGTGATCGGCAGAGAGAAGTCATAACTCTTTCCTGCAAAACTGATATGGAAACAGCCGTCGCACAACGTGGCAGCTGTGAAAGTGATCGACCTTTCATATCGGAAAGTAGTAGTGGTGGAATTTGAAACGTTTATTACGTTGAACAACATTCTATTTTGGAGGCCGCCAATTGAAACCCGTTAATCAATTGATATGGAAACCTGCCAAACAACTCTAATCTCGTGCACTAATAACAAATGCCTGAATTACTAAATTATTAATTGCAAGGACGGTGGAGTGTGACGAAGACTGTCTATTCCAGATTTGATTCTTCTGGGCCACTCTAAGATCGTAATAGAATGGTTAAACAAAACGGACCAAGGGGGACCATTCAGACAGTGGCTTTAGAAAGATGGAAGGAAAGAATTCTGGAATTACTATTACAATTTAGCAATCTCTTTTATCATATTTATCGCGAAAAAAAACAGGAGGCAGATAGATTATCGAAACTAACTCTCGAAACTCATCTGGGTAGAATAGCCTTCATTCGATGGGAATCCGGCCATGAGGACACAACACACTACATAAACCTTTTCTAATGCTTCTCGGTGCTCTGTTTTTTTGTTTGTTTTAGCCTGTGAATGTAGTCTTGGTTCCATTTCCGTGGAGCTTTGAAATCGGTTGGATGCACAGATAGCATCTTTGCTATTTTAAAATCGAAACTCACTGTGTGTCTTTTTCCTTAAATTTTGTATTGTCATTTGAGAGTCAGGCGTTAGTTTCTTTCTGCACAGTGCTATGTATTTCGATCAGAACAGCCCTGTGTGTGGAAAGTTTGTATTTTTGAAAACATTTTATATTTTTCTGAATATAAAGGAGGAATTTTCTGTGGAAAAGGACGGTGGCGCATAGAAGCTAATCCTTTCATCCTATATCGATGAATTAAGTTCAAAATTACACTATGAAGATCGGTCATTAAAAGCAGGGATATTACAGTGCCTTTTTGAGAGATGGGACGCCTGTGGTAATATTAGCATTTGATAGATAAAAAGTTGTCACGAGACATTGTCTAATATTTACAATATAATGTTAGATTATCACAGTAAATACAAAATCTATTAAATATTATTAAGATACTGAAAATGAAAAATGAAATGTTAGTGTTTGAATTTTTGTGGAGATTGAGATTGAACTGAATCTATTTTAAGAATAAATTTTGGAGATTGAAATTGAATTGTATGTGAGTTAAGGAATAAGAAAGGAAATTGGAAATTTATTAAATGAATATAAATATATGTAAAGAATATGTGTTTTTTTTTAAAAGTTACAAGTTGAAATCTAAAAGAGGTAGGTTATGTATATTTTTATTGATTTTAATAATTTAAGATATTAAATTGGTGTAAGGACAGGATAGTAAATTTTGTCTTTCTTTTCCTCAATGTAATGGTATCCATCAAGACAGAACTGTTAATCATTAGTAAAATTAACTTAAACTGATCAAATTATTTACTGTATCATTTGCTGAATCTATTATTTACTGAACCAAGGATTTCATGAAGGATTTTCATGGATCTGGTGTCAATTAGGATTTGTTTGCGACTGTGCTAGTTATAAAAATCTCTCATATATGGATAGGAAATGTAGACTTTTTATTATTTAAAAAAATATATATATGAAATTATAACATGGTTATGAGCAAGTTGAAGCTTGAATGGTACCAATCTGCCAACACAGAGTGTAAGAGATTTTTTATATTTAAAAAAAATACATGAAATTACATGCTAGATACGAACAAGCTGAAACAACAAAGTTGCAAATCACATATATGGGATAGACAATACATGAGATGTGAGGGTGCTGTTAAGTAAATAATTCTGAATAGAAGAGACACAAAAATACATTAAATATACCATAGTCATGAGCAAGTTGAATTTGGAATGTACCAATCTGCCCAGCATTGAATATAAGAATTTTCATGATAAAATACATGAAATTACATCATAATTATGAATATAATTATAAATAAGTTGAAGTTTAAAATATAAAAGTTTTTTATCATGATTATTTTACAATAATATTCGTTATGAGTTTATTATGTAATTTATGAAAATTGAATTTGGATAAGAGGATGACAATAATTCCATTTAACCATTTAATTTGGAAAGGATACTGTTAAATGAGTATAAGATCTTTTTTAATACTTAAAAAAACAAAAACATGAAATTACATGATAGTTATGAGCAAGTTAAATCTTGAAATATCCCCATCTGTCCACCCCCGAGTATCAGAGACTTTTTACAACTTTTGGGAAAAAAATACATGAAACTACACGATAGCAATTTGAGCATGTTGAAACTTGAAATGTCAAGGTTCCAATCTGCCCAAGCACTGTCAGTGCATGTTGCAGATTCCGTTTGCCCTTAACGCTCCCCAAAACCCGTGGACATCCACTATGACCACAGCCATGGCGGTGTGGGGCACTAGTCACTAAATTGAAAGCAAGTGGTCCGTCTCCTGCAATGTTTGGCTACGTCTTCAACGACGCGCTTCACCAGCGCTGCTTCGTAACTGCATAAGGTAAGACTAAAAGTTGAAGCGGAAGCGTATATAGAGAAATAAATAATAATAGAGAAGAACAGGGAACCGTGAATCACCCACCCATTGGTGTCTTCCTGGAGAGACCACCCAGACAGACGGCAGAGTTGGTAGAGAGCATCCTTCCATTCGCTAATTTCTTGTCGGGTGTATCTCCCACTAATCTTGTGCTGTTGGAATGATTGAGCAAATGGGCCGCCATGAGATTGATCCAGGTGCCGAACTTGTGCAGGAGTAACATTGTAAAATAGAGGAATGGCGATAGCCGACTCATCCTTCCCCTCAACCAGTACTTGGCGTGCGATAAGCGAGGCTTCCTTGAGGCACCAAGGAGATTGTGCGTAATTGGTGGAGAATATGGGAATCAGGATGCGACTCACCTCAATTCCGTGTTGTAAACTTGCAGAGATGTCCTCTCCCCTGTTGATTTGGTGGGTGTCTAGGAAGACACTGAAGCCTGCGGTAGTGAGCGCGTGGAAGAGATGATCAACAAACCCTCTTCTCACATCACGCCCTCTGAAGCTTAGAAACACGTCATAGCCTCTGTATCTGCGTCTCCTGCCATTGCAATTGAAGAAACGGATGGATGAAGAAGGCCCAAAACACCATGTCAGACACCTGAACATAAATTAATCAATCGCTCAATTCTAAAAGATTGCAATGATTAATCGCTCAATTCTAAAAGATTGCAATGGAAAACATTGCACGTATCTAATGAACAGAATTTAATCAATCATTCATTGCTGAAAGATTGCATTGGAAAACATCGCACATATCTAAAAGTACCCTGTTGTACACGATCAATGATGACCCACCCTCACCATAAGATACCTCTTGTCGGGGTTGTATTTTCGTGGAAAGTGTATTTGAAACTCGTAAAATGCTTTTTCAAGGATTGCGTAATTGAGTTAGCCATTAAAGAGGCCAATTTTCTTCGCCTAGCTCCCTCGTTATACGCTGATAGAGACACTCCTTTACTGGTAACTTAAATTACCCCATACACACACCGACTACAGAAATACCTAGGCCGTTCGATCATCATCGACCGACTATAGAAATACCTAGGCCGTTCGATCATCAGACACTCCTTTACTGGTAACCTAAATTACCCCATACAGATCGAACGGCCTAGGTATTTCTATAGTCTGTGGATGATGATCGAACGGCCTAGGTATTTCTATAGTGGGTGGGTGGACGGGGTACATTCCATTCGATGGATCAATGATCGAACGGCCGAGGTATTTCCATGGACGGTGTGTGTATGGGATAGATTCCATGAGATGATCATCGAATGGCCGAGGTATTTGCATGGACGAGAATGTACTCCATACACACACCGTCCATGGAAATACCTCGGCCGTTTGATCATTGGATCCAATGATCAAACGGCCGAGGTATTTCCATGCACGGTGTAGTGACGTAGTGATGTGAAATCTTAAAGCACGTGATAGACTGGTTAGAAATATAAATATAATTTTCAAAATCTGTCATTTCAGAATCACTACTATTTCCCTGATAATAGAGAAATGTTATTTCCTGATAATAGAGAAACAATTGATGAAGATGAAATAAATAGAGAATATAACTGGTTACCAATGCCAGAAAAATCCATTTTCATGACAAAGATATTAATGATACGAGCAGGCACAGAGTTAAAATTCCCCCTATTTTCATCCTTGTTCGAAGAATCACTGAGAGAAATTATAACTATGATTTGTTTAATACGTGAGTATGATAATTATGCTTTAGATGATGAAAGTGTGTTAGGGATTGTTCTTAAAATAACCTAATCATCTAAATTCAATTTTGATAGATTAGATTTTTGAACCTAATCATCTATATTCAATTTTGATAAATTAGATTTCTGAAACATTTCATGAAGAGTTAAAACATTTTGAGGAATGGAAAAGTTTTACCTATCAATCATACCTAGTGTATATTTTAATATATTAACAATTAGTTCACTACTAGCATTTAGATTTGAAGAAAATTAATTAATGGGAAATTTTCATTTAATCATTGAATGGACTCACAAAGATTATGGTCATAAAGATGGTTACAATGTTTTTATTGATCAAGCCATGAACATTGCTTATGTTTTATTTCACAATGAGTTCCCTCTAAGAATGTTTTATGGGTGCAAAACTTCCTTGCATCTAGGAAAACAAATAAAATTTGGATACTCATACATTTTGGAAAATTATATGGTATTGAGGATTTATGGATTTGGGTTGAGATCCTATAGGCTTCTGGTCTTTCTTACTCCTAGAATACTTTTTTTTAGAGTATATAAGAAAAATATTGAACTTGGATTATGTTCACTTTTTTTCTAAGAATAAAAATACTTCTCTCCAAATACTAGTAGAAATTTTGTTTTTCGTTGTAAGAAATAAAACAACTTTTGAGATCATAGACAATATGATGAAGGTGTTCAATTTTGAAGAAGATGATCCTTGAAAGTATGATCCTTGTCATGTGATTACTAACATGAGACTTGTAGTTGGTTCAACAACTTAGGTTCATCATGTAGATACTGGTAGAGAAAGATTAGGAAATAAAGAATCATGGAAAGAGGTTCAACTATTTATACAAGAACAAAGCGGGAAAAGAAATGAAATGTTAAGGAATAACCTACTAAACGAAGATTGACATCTTCTTCAATTATTATAGTTGATGATAACTAGGAAAATAAAGAATTTGACAATATAATGGAAACTTTAGAGAAAGAATAATTTAAGCCAAAAAAGATGGATGAACCAATGGAAGAGGATGGGTGAGAACCTCCATTTAAAAAGACTAAGATAGAATCAATATAAAAGAACATTTAATCCCAACATGAGAAAAAAATAGTCTATTTCTTAAGAAATAAATTATTTCAATAACTCATATTTCATCTCAAGTGAACCCACATATAAGGGTGTTGGTAGAATAATTATGGGAAGTGAAGTTTCAAGTGAAATATCCATTGCAGATGAAAAAAAAGATATGTTCACTAAAATGAAACTAAATAAGAAAATTTCAAAGCAAGATAAGAAATATTTATAGATCAATCACGAAGCACTTGCTCCATCCAAGTTGTTTATTCTATTAAATATGAAAAATGATCTTTTCATATAGTTTTCTTATATCCTAAGGTTGAAAAAATTGAAAAGAATCTCGAACCCCAAGACTATGAGAAAAAAAAATATACTTTTAACTTAAATAACATGCCTCCAAAAGATAAGATTGAATGACATAAATAGACAGGGAATAAAGTCTCTAGAGATTTGATTCAAACTATTATCAATGTTACAAAATTAAATATGTAGATAATCAAGTTAGAGAATTAGCTTAATATTGAAAGAAACGCAAACAAAGCTCCCTTATTGTAATATTATTCTACTATTATTCGAAGTTCTGCTCCAACTTATATGACAACGTAAACATTAGTGTTAAGTTTTAATGTTTCTATTAGGTTCTTTCCAATTTACTAGAGCAGTCAATGCATTTCCAAAACAACCACATAAAGAGGATCACTGAAAGAAACGCAATCACAAGGTACACAACATTGTATCTTGGGAAATGCTCATGCGGGAAAAAACATAGAAAAAACTTCCTCAATAATAGATTTCCAATATAATGCTAAGACTTAAGACCAAAACACCAAGAATAAACTAGGACTGAGCACAGGCCTCTCTTCTCCTTCCTCCTGTAGTTGCAACTAACTTCAAAAGATGCACAACTGATGATTGAGTGAGTGAATGGAATGAATAGGTGAGTCACCATCCTCACTTATAAATACTAGTTGAGGAGGCGCTACCGTTATGTCTCATCACTTAGTAGGTCCGACTTCTTCCAAGAGTGGTTAAAATCACTTTATAAACCCTGGGGCATGCCTTTACAAATACCACCATATAAATATGGTTTGAACAATCCACAAAAGGGGAATTGGTCTTATACAAGGCCTGAAATGATCAATACACAAAAGGGGATTTGATATACAAGATAGTAACTAAAATATAATTCGGATATTCTTCAAAGTTACAATATTTCAAAACCCCCCCTTAATGAGAAGGGTATTCTACTGAAATAACCCAATACAACATCATCAAGAGAAAGAGAGGGAAACATCATCATCAACATTTGGAACACTGAATAACACATCTATAAATCATTGGAAGTTTTTCTCATCATCAATATCATCATCGTTTACAACATGGGGCTAAAGTAACATCATCATCCTCATCAACATGAGGCTAAAGTAACATCATCATCATCATAAACATGAGGCTAAACTAACATCATCATCATCATCATAAGCATGAAACTAAAACAACATCTTCATCCTCATCAACATGAGGATAAAATGACATCATCATCATCATCATCATCATCAACATGAAGTTGAAACATCAACATCAATGGCACGGAGCTCGAACAACATCATCAACAACACGATACTGGAACAACATCATCAACAACACGAGGCTGGAAATACATCATCATCAGCACGAGGTTGAGACAACAATATCATCAGCACGAGGCTGAGACAACAACATCATCAACATATGGAAACAGAATGAGGCAAGTGCAACAACAACATTGTGTGGTACTCTAACAGACCGTCATTACCGGACCTTCAGGATCTTCCTAGGAATAATATGATTCCCTAGGATATAAAATATTAATAAGATACCACATTGTACTCTGACAGACTATCCTTAATGGACCTTTGGGATATACCCAGGAACAATAATATTCCTTAGGATATAAAATCTTAATGGAGCTACCACTAATGAGTGAAACTGGCATATACATGCACATGTACTCTGACAGACAATCCTTACCAGACCTTAGGGATCTTCCCAGGGATGATCAATCCCCTAGGACATAACATCCTAATGAATATATCCATTATTGGCAAGGATACTATAGTATCATCAACATCACTCCCCCTTTCGAGGGAGGTCCTTTTGGACAACACCTATCTTGTCTTGGAAGTACTCAAAGTTCATAAGAGACAGAGGCTTGGTCAACACATCTGCAACTTGCTCATCTATGCCAACATATTGGAGCTTTAAAGTTCCCCTCTGCACCATATCATGAATGTAGTGATACAAAATTTATATATGCTTTGAATTACCATAGAACACTGGGTTCTTCATCATCTTTAGGCAACTCTAGTTATCATAAAGAATTACGGTGGCTTCCATATCCATATCGAACAAATATGTCAACAACTTTCGAAGCCATATGGATTCACAATTGGTGGAACATGCTGAAATGTATTCCTCTTCTGTAGTGTTGAGAGAAATATTGGATTTATTTTCACTTTTCCATGAAGTCATGGATGAACCCACACTGAAACAACATCCTAAAGTGTTCTTCCTATCAGAAGAACTTCCAACCCAATATGAATCATTATAACCATACAGTCTGAAGTCACGATCTCTAGTATAATAGAGGCCATAATGCAACGTACCATTAAGGTATTGCATCACATGCTTTGCATCTACAAGGTGAACACGTCTGGGCTCTACCAGATACTGATTCAAGGTGTTCACAACAATGACTAGTATTCATCAAATACATCAACCAACCAATATTTTTTTTGTATAGAGTAGAGTCAACTAACTCTGACGAAGTATCAACCAAGAGATTCAAATTTGTTTTGATGGGTGTATTTGTGACTTTACATTCTAACATGTCAACTATCTTTAGTATTTCAACTGCATACTTCCCTTGGTTAAGGAAGATATTATGTCGGTTCTTCCAAACTTCAAGACCTAAGAAATAATGCATCATGCCTAGGTATTTTATCTCAAACTCTATCATGAGATTCTTTTTGCAATATGTGATGATATTTTCTTCATCTTCCAAGAATAAGTCATCCACATATAGAAACAATATAACTATTCCATCATTCTCAATCTTGAAGTAAAGTTTGGGATCAACTTTACTCTTGGTAAATCCCAAGATCATCAGAAAATTATCAATCTTGCCATACCAAGATCTTGGATCTTGATTCAAATTGTAGAAATGAGTCTTTCTATCCTGTACCAAATTTTCACATCATATTGTACCAACCTGGTACATTTTTTCAGTTACAACTTAATCTACAAAATCATATGCTAGCTCTATGTGTTTTCCGCAAACTAGTATTTGTCTCACTACTTGAGAGTATGTCCTCTTCTCTTTCTACAACTAGGATACTACACCTGAAGCTTCTCTGAAGCTGAGAATCAGTGTCGTTACTGAACTCTGAGAGTAGTTCCTCCATTCTATCATGGAAACAACTTCATCTGAAACTTAGAGTCACTCAATAAATGATACTGAAGGTAGATTTTCTTCTTTCATGGCGGTAACTCAATATCAAATGGAGGTACTCCTCCCCATGAATATCATACTATATCAGAATCATGGTTGTTCTAGTTGTCTTTGTGAATACTAGAACTATTTCTTCGATTACTCGAGAAAGTGTCTCATCATAGTCTTCTCCCTCTTTCTGGCAGAATCCTCTGAACACAAATCAAGATTTGTACATATTTATACTGTTATCTATAACATTCTTGATCTTTTAGATCAATATTGGAAGTCACCACTGAATTCCTTTCTTGTCTTAAGGAAAAATCTGTATTCCAATCCTTCTGAATGGCTTCCTTCTTTGTTACTGAAACAGGGGAATCTTCCTAGGAGATTTCATGTCTCCTAGAGGTCTTTGAAGCTATGATCTAGTATTCTCAACTCATGACATATGTCTGCCATTCTTAGAAGATGTCTCTTCATCTGATCCTTTATGAGATTAAGCTTACTCTTAGTCTTGATTTCTTCCGAGTCTACAAAATCTTCATAGTCTCTATAGGATATACTTGGTGTTGAATACCAAGTATTAATATGAAAAGTTGAGTCATACTTCAAATGAATTCTACTTCCTATCAAGGTGGATTCATTATCCTTTGACCAAGTCTACTATGAGTTCTATTCTAATGTTCAGTCATCTTTGGAGCCTTTTGCTCCTTACAATCAATCACCATATGAGTTACTTTGTATCTCAAAAGTAGCTTCTTCTTCATATTATTTGGTACATGGATGTATACGGTCATGTATACAACTTGGATAGTCTGCTTCATGTTTCATATAATATGTTTCCTCCTACAACCGTCACTATAGCTTCCTCAGGGTTATCACCCATAACCTTCCCAGAAGAAGAACAACAAGGGAGAAAAAACAAACAAGAATAATACTTTTTATAATAATTATAAAACAATAGAAAGAGAAATCATGAGAGTATCTCATTTAGAGTTATCACTTGTGACATTCCTGAAACAAGGGTGAAATGTAAGAAGTACAATAATAATGAGAGCAACACTATTCTAGTGTTGTGATCAATCATTCCTTCATGCTAACTTGGGACCAAAACAAAACGTTTCTCCTGGAGGAGATGTTAGTTATATATGGTAAGTGATTACAATAATCATTTATCTCAATAATTCTCACATGCTACTAAGTATAAAAAAATGTAAAGCTTTCTATCTCAACTATGAGGTAGTTATCAAACTTGACATGTGCAAATTTGAATCTTATCAAATTAATCAATCAAACTTGGAGTCTTGGAGTCTTGTCTTCAAGAAAGAGTGTTGTATTTTTTCTTCCTAGTCTCCTTCGTTGAAGATCAAAAGTAATCTCTTCAACCTATCCTCTGTACTGAGATAATATGATTTCTTGATAGAAATCTAAGTTAGAGAATAAACTCTATAATCTCAACTTTAATCAATCTAATACATTGACTTTAATTTTGACCAATGGTTAGCATGATGGTCATAGCTTCAACATACAACCTAAATGTTCATATGATCAAAATAATGTCATAACAAATATATGCATATCAAAATAATCAAACCTGGGGTGCATTATTCCTATAAATGTGTTGGATTTAAGATCCTTTTGTATATGTGATTTTTAAGAGATCATTTCTCCTACAAATACCCTTTAGAATAATAATACATTTTAAACACATGTCAGTGCATACCTCTGACAATAAGGTACATTAAGACAATAAAACAAGAGTCCAAAACATTAAGACAATAAAACTAGTATTGCAATTGGTGAAAAGAAGGTGGTGCGAAGGAATGGGTACTGCAACTGCAACTTAGGGTTTTATGAGAAAACCCTAATTTCTAAAAATTCAAATTTTTGAATTTTGATCCAAGGACTAGATGCGCTCGGTTGAGGCGAGTTTGCTAGAGTCGACTGTTTCATAAAATTCCAAGTTTTACCCCTTGAAACTTGACCTGCACAATTATGGACTAGTACTTTTGGTATTGGCTCTAGTTTCATGGTGTTTTGGTTTTATGGTTTTCTGGTACGAGCCAAATATAGGGTTTTACTTTTCGGAGAGTCTGGCCACTTACAAGGTGTTCTCAGGAGGCCAAAGGATGCGCTAGGGTAGGGCACACTTCCCTAGATGTATTTTGGTCATAAATTCCTCTTCAGTAAAAAACCCTAATTTCCTTGTACGACAACAATGAAGTTTTAAGATACTGAGTGAAAGGTGTTCTATTCAGTTAGGCTATGATACCATGTTAAGTTTTAATGTTGTTATTAGGTTCTTTTGGTTTACTAGAGCATTCAATGCATTTCCAAAACAAAAACATAAAGAGGATCACTGAAATAAACACAATCACAAGGTACACAACATTTTATCCTGGGAAACCATCATTGGGGAGAAAATATCTCAAAACTTTGATGGGATAGATATCTTTGGAAACTATCTTCGACAGCTATGATAGTTGTCGAACATAGCTATCGAAACATTCATGGAATAGGTATTTTCGACAACTATCCAAATACAAATGTTCCACAAATGATATCACTGGTCTCCTCCCATACACATCGACATGGTCATCTCCTTCCATGTAGACATCAACATTTATGTTTACCAATGTTCCCATTCATCTTAAATTTATCTTTTTAGACTATTCTTTACGCTAAAAACCAACTTTGAATCGTGATATGAGAATCTGGCATAATCGGTTTTTGCATATCTAGATTCATTAATCTATGAGTTTGGCACAATGTGCTATTTCATTTATAATTTCATTAAAAAAAATTGATTAAGTCTAAAGTTGTATAAAACTCAATATAGAAATAATATTAATATTAATTTTAAAATTAAAATTTAATAAATAAAATTAAATCTAGTATTAAAGGCTTAACATTTTTGTCTTTTTCATCACTTGGATAAGTAAAAAAACATAATTAACTATTAACTAGGTTAGGGATAACACTATAGTTAGAGTGTTAAAATAAAATCAAATTCGCAAATCATCGATACATGATAAATAAATGAAAGAAAAAAATCAAATTCACAAATCATCCATGCATAAAAAATAAGTAAAAGAAAGCATAAATATAACAAGTATGTACAAAACCAAAAAATAAACAAGGATAGAAAAGAATGGTAACACTCTAGAGGATTGCGATGAACATGGTGGGATTTCCTTTTCTTCCTTGAGAGAGTCATTTTTTTATCTTCAAACTTTCTTTATACTTGAATAAAAACTATGTAAAAGATATGTCCAAGGGGAAAGGTTAAATCACAAGTTTGGTGCTATGGATGTGTTGTAATTAACATCTTAATTATCTTTAATACTTAAAAATTTTAAGATAAATTCTTTTTTTTTTTTTTAATCGTAAATCCATTAAAATAGGGTTAAGAGGATTTGGATGAACATGTGGGCTCTCCTTTTATTCCTTGAGAAGGTCTTTTTGGTCTCTTCAAACTTTCTCTCTACTTGAATATGAAGTGTGCAAAAAATATATCCAAGGGGAGAGATCAAAGAACACCCTTGGTGCTATGGATGTGTTGTAACTAAGGTTTTAATTATTTTTGATATTTGAAAATTTTAAGATAAAATTTAAAAGAATTTAAAAATATTCAAATAAATTCATTAAAATATAATTAAGATTATTAAATTAACCTTAAAGCATCATTTGATGTTAATAAATCAAATCACGATATTAATTTAAAATTCAAATCATAACATAATTAATGTCCATATACCAATCCATTAAAATAGGGTTAATATGATCAAATTAAGTTTAAAGCATCATTTAATGTTAATAAATCAAAGTGTGATATTAATTTAAATTGCATATGACCATATACCAACTTTTGTAAAGAAAAGACAATTAATGATGCATGACAATGTAAGAGGTTTAAGTCATCGAAATTTAACGGAGAACAAAGCTTCAATACCACCAAACAACCCTCAATACACACGTCGCCTCCTAATTAAAAACAGATTTTTTCAAAATTTTCAGAAACCACTTTCCAAAGATATGATACCACTCCTATTTTTAAATCTGCCACGTTATCAATTGGTAGTTGAGGGCATTTAATTCGACCGCCCATGATAGAAAAGGGAAAAATAAAAAATTAACACATATATGGTCACCAGAAATAATAAACATTAAAACTTGATAAAATAACAAAGCCGTCACCTTTTCATTTTTCACATTTTTTAACCTAAAAGAGATTACATGCACTCGAGTGAAAGATTGTCGTCCGTAGTTCCAAGGAGAAAAGTTTTCCTTTCCAAAATAATCAACTCTGCAAACACAAGTATTCTCGAATAACTCAGTTTGAAATCAATTTTCTCGTAAATTAATCATAGAAGTTTGTAGAAAATTAATCATAGAATTTTAGATGGCTCCTAGGATAAAAACAACTATTTTACATCAACTTGATTTTAACAAGTGTTGTAGGGCAGCATAGTTTTTTTCGCGTTCGAGTTGGAATAACATGTTATTGTTTAATGTTGGGAATGAAGCTCTATGATAAGACAGAGCACTCAAGCAGCACATTGTCAATTGAACACTTCCATGCAGCTGCTGCTCACTTGTTTTTGACATTGTTAAAGTTTAAAGTAAACCTTACACTTGGTCAAGATTTTCACCATGACAACACTTGGGGTTAATAGAGGGTATGGCTGAAATCACCCTTTTACAATGTGGAAATGATGAACGCGTTGGTCTGCCCTCGGGTGTATTGGACTCTGACAAGAACTGGTACTCGACAATGGTCAACTCCTTGGAATATGCACCAATCACCTCCTTATGTTTGGGAAATCCACTATCTTTAGGTGTATTACACTTTGAAAGGCATTGTCAACTCCTTGGAATATTGATCCGTATTTTATGAGCAGAACGAAATGAATACAGATTATTAACAGGTGCTTAACACAAAATAACAAAGATACAATAAAATGGTTTTCTATTCAATAACGAAATAAGATGAAACTGTAAAATGCAGCGGAAACATGTAATGCCCAGATACTACTGAACATCATTAAGATTCATAAACATTCTATTTCGTAAAATGAAACAATAGCTTCTTAGCATAATAGTGATTCTCATAACAACAACTTCAATATTTTAGATTTATCAATAAATATTGATTTCATGACAGAAAGAAATAAATACATAACTTAAAAAAGTACCTGGTTCTGATGCTAATTGTTATTGCCATTGTGCCTTGCTACTGCCTTCCTGTTACCTGCTACCCAGATCAATCCTGCCACAAACCGAAAATAACTGCCCAAAACTACTGTCCTCCCTGCCAACTAGGAAAACTACCTAGCTCCAGGATATCTACGGATATCCTGGCCCTCCGTGCCCAAAACCTCCAGCAACTCAGTGCCTCCCCTGATCAAAAGCCACAGTGCCCAACTCTGTGCTCATAGCAAGTCCAAAAGTCCTCAGAAAATCTCTCCTCTGTCGAATGATCCTCCTGCCAACCTTCCCCTTTCCCTTATCCCTCCTTTGCCGACTCATGCAGTTACTCCCCCAACCACCCTTCGTGCATGTCCCTTATCCCTCCTTAAATGTTTTATCTTCTCGGGATTCATAGGCTCCCTCTCTACATACGCAACCATTTTTTTAACATTTTTCATCGGTCTATCAAATTTATTTCTCAGGTCATTAAATGTGGTATGTAGTTAGAGTATTACTTAATTAATCACAATTATTTTCTTTACTTGATTCTACTTTATAATCTTTAAATATTTATTTAATTAGGGTCGTTACATACACCCACCCTTCAA
>SNQJ01S0013446.1:85825-99999 GCA_010110895.2 Picea sitchensis
AGATTGTGCGTAATTGGTGGAGAATATGGGAATCAGGATGCGACTCACCTCAATTCCGTGTTGTAAACTTGCAGAGATCTCCTCTCCCCTGTTGATTTGGTGGGTGTCTAGGAAGACACTGAAGCCTGCGGTAGTGAGCGCGTGGAAGAGATGATCAACAAACCCTCTTCTCACATCACACCCTCTGAAGCTTAGAAACACGTCATAGCCTCTGTATCTGCGTCTCCTGCCATTGCAATTGAAGAAACGCATGGATGAAGAAGGCCCAAAACACCATGTCAAACACCTGAACATAAATTAATCAATCGCTCAATTCTAAAAGATTGCAATGAAAACATTGCACGTATCTAATGAACAGAATTTAATCAATCATTCATTGCTGAAAGATTGCATTGGCAAACATCTAAAAATACCCTGTTGTACACGGTCAATAATGACCCACCCTCACCATAAGATACCTCTTGTCGGGGTTGTATTTTCGTGGAAAGTGTATTTGAAACTCGTAAAATGCTTTTTCTTGGATTGCGTAATTGAGTTAGCCATTAAAGAGGCCAATTTTCTTCACCTAGTTCGCTCGTTATACGCTGATAGAGACACTCCTTTACTGGTAACTTAAATTACCCCATACACACACCGGCTACAGAAATACCTAGGCCGTTCGATCATCAGACACTCCTTTACTGGTAACTTAAATTACCCCATACACACACCGACTATAGAAATACCTAGGCCGTTCGATCATCATCCACAGACTATACAAATACCTAGGCCGTTCGATCATCATCCATCTATAATCTGTGGATGAGGATCGAACGGCCTAGGTATTTCTATAGTGGGTGGGTGGACGGGGTACATTCCATTCGATGGATCAATGATCGAACGGCCGAGGTATTTCCATGGACGGTGTGTGTATGGGATAGATTCCATGAGATGATCATCCATGGAAATACCTCGGCCGTTTGATCATTGGATCCAATGATCCAACGGTCGAGGTATTTCCATGCACGGTGTAGTGACGTAGTGATGTGAAATCTTAAAGCACGTGATAGACTGGTTAGAAATATAAATATAGAATGGTTAGACTGCTTATCATCTAATGGAATGCATCGAAGGGCAGATGTATTTTCATGGACTTTGTATTCACAATAACTGGTGAAATTTTAACTCGAAACTTTGATGGGATAGATATCTTCGACAGCTATTCAAATACCGATCATATCGCTGGTCTACTCCCATACACACCGTCATGGCCGTCTCCTTCCATTTACACATGGACATTGACGTTTACCGACGTATTCTAGAATAACTCAATTTGAAATTAATTTTCTGGTAAATTAATCATAGAAGTTTGTAGAAAATAATCATAGAATTTTATATCGCTACTAGGAGAAAGACAGCCATTTCGCTTCAACTTGATTTTAACTAGCACAGCCGCTAAATGTCGAAAGAATTACGGCTGGTAAAATTTCAGACTAGTAAAAAAAAAAATCTTAATTAGCACAGTAAAAACATTAAGCTTACAAAAATTTATGGCTAAGATCTACTCAAATTCATAATGCAGATTAATCATTTAAATATATTAATGTATGTTAATCATTTAAATGTGGTAATTATATGGTTTTACATGATTTCTTAATATGATTAGGTAAATGTGAAAAAGTAAACAGTTTAATTGATGCATTTATAAATGCAAGGAAGTTATAAATAATAAATCACATTCATTGATTTAGAAGAACCACTAAGAATAGATCTGCATCTTCAATTGTTAATCATGAAATTAAGATTTTAGATTAAAAGACCATTAATTGAGCCCGTTTCAAATAGGGGCTTAATAAAAAACCAAACTTCCAAACATTTTGTTAATAAACAATTTGATGTTTTTGAAACCATAAGTTATTGAAAAAAATTAAAACTTTGATCTCTCTAAGTTTAATGATAATTTATAAGACATCTTTCCTTCGGAATGCGGTCTAGCTCAAGTTATTGTCTCCATGACTTTTCATTTTCCTGAGTTTTTCGGGTGTGCCCAATTTTGCGATCTAGTAAACGGGGTTTTTAAGGATAAAAATAACTAGAAAATTATTTTCTCAATTTTCAAAATCTGTCATTTCAGGATCACTACTATTTCCCTGATAATAGAGAAATGTTATTTCCTGATAATAGAGAAACAATTGATGAAGATGAAAAAAATAGGGAATACAACTCGTTACCAATGCCAGAAAAATCCATTTTCATGACAAAGATATTAATGATACGAGCAGGTACAGAGTTAAAATCCCCCCTATTTTCATTCTTGTTCGAAGAATCACTGAGAGAAATTATAAGAAATTATAGCTATGATTTGTTTAATACTTGAGTATGATAATTATGCTTTAGTTGATCAAAGTGTGTTAGGGATTGTTCTTGAAATAACCTAATCATCTAAATTTAATTTTGATAGATTAGATTTCTGAAACATTTCATGAAGAGTTAAAACATTTTGAGGAATGGAAAAGTTTTAGCTATTAATCATATCGAGTGTATATTTTAATATATTAACAAATCATATCGAGTGTATATTTTAATATATTAACAATTAGTTCACTCCTAGCATTTAGATTTGAAGAAAATTGATCAATAGGGAAATTTTCATTTAATCATTGAATGGACTCTGAAAGACTATAGTCATAAAGATGGTTACACTGTTTTTATTGATCAAGCCATGAACATTGCTTTTGTTCTATTTCACAATGAGTTTTCTTTAAGAATGTTTTATGGGTGCAAAGCTTCCTTGCATCTAGGAAAACAAATAACATCTGGGTACTAATACATTTTGGAAAATTATATGGTATTGAGGATTTATGGATTAGGGTTGAGATCCTATAGGCTTTTGGTCTTTCTTACTCCTAGAATATTTTCCTTAAAGTATATAAGAAAAATATTGAACTTGGATTATGTTCACTTTTCTTTTAAGAATAAAATTACTTCTCTCCAATTACTAGTAGAAATTTTGTTTTTCATTGTAAGAAATAGAACAACTTTTGAGAGCATAGACAATATGATAAAGGTGTTCAATTTTGAAGAAGATAATCCTTGGAAGTATGATCCTTGTCATGTGATTACTAACATGAGACTTGCAGTTGGTTCAACAACTTAGGTTCATCATGTAGATACTGGTAGAGAAAGATTAGGAAATAAAGAATCATGGAAAGAGGTTCAACTATTTATACAAGAACAAAGCTGGGAAAAGAAAGGAAATGTTAAGAAAGAACCTACTAAAGGAAGATTGACATCTTCTTCAATTATTATAGTTGATGTTGACTAGGAAAATAAAGAAGTTGACACTATAATGGAAACTTTAGAGAAAGAATAATTTCAGCAAAAAAAAAATGGATGAACCAATGGAAGAGGATGGGCGAGAACCTCCATTTAAAAAGACTAAGATAGAATCAATATAAAAGAACGTTTAATCCCAACATAAGAAAAAAAGAATCTATTTCTGAAGAAAAAATTTCAAAGCAAGATAAGAAATATTTTTAGATTAGTCACGAAGGACTTGCTCCATCCAAGTTGTTGTATTCTATTAAATATGAAAAATGATCTTTTAATATAGTTTTTTTATATCCTAAAGTTGAAAAAATTGGAAAGAATCTTGAACCCCGAGACTATGAGAAAAAAAAGTATACTTTTAACTTAAATGGCATGCCTCCAAAAGATAAGATTGAATGACATAAATAGACAGGGAATAAAGTATCTAGAGATTTGATTCAAACTATTATCAATGTTACAAAATTAAATATGTAGATAATCAAATTAGAGAATTAGCTTAATATCGAAAGAAACACAAACAAAGCTCCCTTATTGTAATATTATTCTACTATTATTCAGGGTTTTGCTCCAACTTAGATGACAACGTAAACATTAGTGTTAAGTTTTAATGTTTCTATTAGGTTCTTTCCAATTTACTAGAGCATTCAATGCATTTCCAAAACAACCACATAAAGAGGATCACTGAAAGAAACACAATCACAAGGTACACAACATTGTATCTTGGGAAACGCTCATGGGGGAGAAAACACGGCAAAAACTTCCTCAATAATAGATTGCCAATACAATGCCAAGACTTAAGACCAAAACACCAAGAATAAACTAGGACTGAGCATGCGCCTCTCTTCTCCTTCCTCCCGCAGTTGCAACTTATGTCAAAATATGCACACTTGATGATGGAGTGAGTGAATGGAATGAATAGGTGAGGCACCATCCTCACTTATAAATACTAGTTGAGGAGGCGCTAGGGTTATGTATCGACACTTAGTAGGGCCGACTTCTTCCAAGAGTGGTTAAAACCACTTTATAAACCCTGGGGAACGAATTTACAAATTCCACCATATAAATATGGTTTGACCAATCCAAAAAAGGGGACTTGGTATTATACAAGACCCGACATGATCAATACACAAAAGGGGATTTTATATACAAGACAGTAACTAAAATATAATTCGAATATTCTTCAAAGTTACAATATTTCAAAACCCCCCCTAACGAGAAGGGTATTCTACTGAAATAACCCAATACAACATCATCAGGAGAAAGAGAGGGAAACATCATCATCAACATTTTGAACACTGAATAACACATCTATAAATCATTTGAAGTTTTTCTCATCATCAATATCATCATCGTTTACAACATGGAGCTAAAGTAACATCATCATCCTCATCAACATGAGGCTAAAGTAACATCATCATCATCATAAACATGAGGCTAAACTAACATCATCATAATCATAAACATGAGGCTAAACTAACATCATCATCATCATCA
The DNA here is from genome assembly GCA_010110895.2 of Picea sitchensis. Classification (NCBI taxonomy): domain Eukaryota; kingdom Viridiplantae; phylum Streptophyta; class Pinopsida; order Pinales; family Pinaceae; genus Picea; species Picea sitchensis. The sequence continues at coordinate 90,629 of SNQJ01S0013446.1, forward strand.
TCATTAGCATGAAACTAAAACAACATCTTCATCCTCATCAACATGAGGATAAACTGACATCATCATCATCGTAATCATCAACATGAAGTTGAAACATTAACATCAATGGCACGAAGCTGGAACAACATCATCAACAACATGATACTGGAACAACATCATCAACAACACGAGGATGGAAATGCATCATCATCATCAGCATGAGGTTGAGACAACAATATCATCAGCACGAGGCTAAGACAACAACATCATCTACATATGGAAATAAAATGAGGTAGGTGCAACAACAACATTGTGTGGTACTCTAACAGACCGTCCTTACCGGACCTTTGGGATCTTCCTAGGAATGATATGATTCCCTAGGATATAAAATCTTAACAAGCTACCACATGGTACTCTAACAGACTATCCTTAATGGACCTTCGAGATATACCCAGGAACAATAATATTCCTTAGGATATAAAATCCTAACGTAGTTACCACTACTAAGAACAACTGGCATATACATGCACATGTACTCTGACAGACCATCCTTACCAGACCTTAGGGATCTTCCTAGGGATGATCAATCCCCTAGGACATAACATACTAACGAATATATCCATTGTTGGCAAGGATACTATAGTATCATAAACATAACTCTCCCTTCCGAGGGAGGTCCTTTTGGACAAGACCAATCTTGTCTTGGAAGTACTCAAACTTCACACGAGACAGAGACTTGGTCAACACATCTGCAACCTGCTCATCTATGCCAACATATTGGAGCTTTACAATTCCCCTCTGCACCATATCATGAATGTAGTGATACAGAATTTATATATGCTTCGAATTACCATATAACACTGGGTTCTTCGTCATCTTTAGGAAACTCTGGTTATCACAAAGAATCATGGTGGCTTCCATATCCATATCGAACAAATCTGTCAAAAACTTTCGAAGCCATATGGATTCACAATTGATGGAACATGCTGAAATGTATTCTTGTTCTATCGTGTTGTCATAAATATTGGATTTCTTTTTGCTTTTCCATGAATTCATGGATGACCCCAGACTGAAACAACATCCTAAAGTGTTCTTCCTATCAGAATAACTTCCAACCCAATATGAATCATTATAACCATACAATCTAAAGTCACGATATCCAGTATAACAGAGGCCCTAATGCAATGTACCCTTAAGGTATTCCATCACATTCTTTGCATCTACAAGGTGAACATGTATGGGCTCTACCAAATACTGACTCAAGGTGTTCACAGCAAGGCATATATCTGGACTAGTATTCGTCAAATACATTAACCGACCAATAATTTGTTTGTATAGAGTAGCATCAACCAACTCTGACGAAGTATCAACCAAGAGCTTCAAATTTGTTTCGATGGGTGTATTCATGACTTTACATTCTGTCATGTCAAATATATTTAGTATTTCAACTGCATACTTCCCTTGGTTAAGGAAGATATTCTCTCGGCTCTGCCAAACTTCAAGACCTAAGAAATAATGCATCGTGCCTAGGTATTTTATCTCAAACTCTACAATGAGATTCTTCTTGCTATATGTAATGATATTTTCTTCATCTTCAAGGAATAAGTCATCCACATATAGAAACAATATAACTTTTCCATCATTCTCAATCTTGAAGTAAAGTTTGGGATCAACTTTACTCTTGGTAAATCCCATGCTCATTAGAAAATTATCAATCTTGCCATACCAAGATCTGGGATCTTGATTCAAATTGTAGAAATGAGTCTTTCTATCCTGTACCAAATTTTCACATCACATTGTACCAACGTGGTACATTTTTTCAGTTACAACTTAATCTACACAATCATATGCTAGCTCTATGTGTTTTCCGCAAACTAGTATTTGTCTCATTACTTGAGAGTATGTCCTCTTCTCTTTCTACAACTGGGACACTACACCTGAAGCTTCTCTGAAGCTGAGAATCAGTGTCGTTGCTGAACTCTGAGAGTAGTTCCTCTATTCTATCATGGAAACAACTTCATTTGAAACTTAGAGTCACTCAATAAATGATACTGAAGATATATTTTCTTCTTTCATGGCAATAAATCAATATCAAATGGAGGTACTCCTCCCCATGAATCTCATACTATATTAGAATCATGGTTGTTCTAGTTGTCTTCGTGAATACTAGAACTATTTCTTTGATTACTCGAGAAAGTGTCTCATCATAGTATTCTCCCTCTTTCTGGGAGAATCCTCTGAACACAAATCAAGATTTGTATATATTTATATCGTTATCTATAACATTCTTGATCTGTTAGATCAATATTGGAAGTCACCACTGACTTCCTTTCTTGTCTTAAGGAAAAATCCATATCCCAATCCTTCTCAATGGCTTCCTTCTTTGTTACTGAAACAAGGGAATCTTCCTAGGAGATTTCATGTCTCCTAGAGGTCTCTGAAGATATGATCTAATCTTCTCAACTCATGACATATGTCTGCCAGTCCTGGAAGATATCTCTTCATCTGATCCTTTATGAGATCAAGCTTACTCTTAGTCTTGATTTCTTCTGAGTCTACAAAATCTTCATAGTCTCTGTAGGATATACTTGGTGTTGAATACCAAGTCTTAATATGAAAAGATGAGTCAAACTTCAAATGAATTCTACTTCTTATCAAGGTGGCTTTATTATCCTTTGACCAAGTCTATTGTGAGTTCTATTCTAATGTTCGGTCATCTTTGGAGCCTTCTGCTCCTTACAATCAATCACCATATGAGATACTTTGTATCTCAAAAGTAGCTTCTTCTTCATATTATTTGGTACATGGATGTATACGGTCATGTACACAACTTGGATAGTCTACTTCATGTTTCATATAATATGTTTCCTCCTACAACCGTCACTATAGCTTCCTCAGGGTTATCACCCGCAACCTTCCCGGAACAAGAACAACAAGGGAGAAAAAACAGACAAGATTAATACTTTTTATAATAATTATAAAACAATAGCAAGAACAATAATGAGAGTAGCTCATTTAGAGATATCACTTGTGACCTTCCTAAAACAAAGATGAAATGTATGAAGTACAATAATAATGAGAGAAACACTCTTCTAGTGTTGTGATCAATCATTCCTTCATGCTAACTTAGGACCAAAACAAAACGTTTCTCCTGGAGGAGATGTTAGTTATATATGGTAAGTGATTACAATAATCATTTATCTCAATAATTCTCACATGCTACTAAGTATATAAAAAATTAAATCTTTCTATCCCAACAATGAGGTAGTTATCAAACTTGACATGTGCAAATTTGAATCTTATCAACTTAATCAATCAAACTTGGAACTTGGAGTCTTGTCTTCAAGAATGAGTGTTGTAGTTTTTCTTCTTAGTCTCCTTCGCTGAAGATCACAAGTAATCTCTTCAACCTGTCCTCTGTACTGAGATAATATGATTTCTTGATAGAAATCTAAGTTAGAGAATAAACTCTATAATCTCAACTTTAATCAATCTAATACATTGACTTTAATTTTGACCAATGGTTAGTATGATGGTCATAGCTTCAACATACAACCTAAATGTTCATATGATCAAAATAATGTCATAACAAATATATGCATATCAAAATAATCAAACCTGGGGTGCATTATTCCTCTAAATGTGTTGGATCTAAGATCCTTCTATATCTGTGATTTTTAAGAGATCATTTCTCTGGCAAATACCCTTTAGAATAATAATACATTTTAAACACATGTAAGTACATACCATTGACACTAAGGTACATTAAGACAACAAAACAAGAGTCCAAATATTTCAGAAAAAATGTCTTTGCAACTAGTATTGCAACTGGTGCAAAGAAGGTGGCGCGAAGGAATGGGTATTGCAACTGCAACTTAGGGTTTTATGAGAAAAACCTAATTTCTAAAACTTCAACATTTTGAAATTTGATCCAAGGACTAGATGCGCTTGGTTGAGGCAAGTTTGTTGGAGTTGACTGTTTCATAAAATTCCAAGTTTTACCCCTTGAAACTTGACCTGCACAATTATGGACTGGTACTTTTGGTATTGGCTCTAGTTTCATGGTGTTTTGGTTTTATGGTTTTCTGGTATGAGCCAAAAATAGGGTTTTACTTTTTGGAGAGTTTGGCCACTTAAAAAGTGTGCTCAGGAGGCCAAAGGATGCACTAGGGTGGGGCACACTTCCCTAGATGTTTTTTAGTCATAAATTCCTCTTTAGTAAAAAACCCTAATTTCCTTGTACGACAACAATGAAGTTTTAAGATACCGAGTGAAAGGTGCTCTATTCAGTCAAGATATGATACCATGTTAAGTTTTAATGTTGTTATTAGGTTCTTTCGGTTTACTAGAGAATTTAATGCATTTCCAAAACAAAAACATAAAGATGATCATTGAAATAAACACAATCACAAGGTACACAACATTTTATCCTGGGAAACCATCATTGGGGAGAAAATATCTCGAAACTTTGATGGGATAGATATCTTCGGCAACTATTTTCGACAGCTATGATAGTTGTCGAAGATAGCTATCACTATCGAAACATTCATGGGATAGATATCTTCGACAACTATCCAAATACAAATGTTCCACAAACGATATCACTCGTCTCCTCCCATACACATCGACATGGTCATCTCCTTCCATTTTGACATCGACATTGATGTTTACCAATGTTCCCATTCATCTTAAATTTATCTTTTTAGACTATTCTTTACACTAAAAATCAACTTTGAATCGTGATATGAGAATCTCGCATAATCAGTTTTTGCATATCTAGATTCATTAATCTATGAGTTTGGCACAATCTGTCGTTGCATCTATAATTTCATTAAAAAAAATTGATTAAGTCTAAATTTGTATAAAAATAAATATAAAAATAATATTAATATTAATTTTAAAATTAAAATTCAATAAATAAAATAAAATCTAGTATTAAAGGCTTAACATATTTGTCTTTTTCATCACTTGGGTAAGTAAAAAGACATAATTAAATGTTAACTAGGTTAGGGATAACACTATTGTTAGAGTGTTAGAATAAAATCAAATTCGCAAATCATCCATACATGATAAATAAATAAAAGAAAAAAATCAAATTCACAAATCATCCATGCATGAAAAATAAATAAAAGAAAACATAAATATAACAATTATGTACAAAAACAAAAAATAAACAAGGATAGAAAAGAATGGTAACACTCTAGAGGATTTGGATGAACATGTGGGATTTCCTTTTCTTCCTTCGGAGAGTCATTTTTTTTTTCTTCAAACCTTCTCTATACTTGAATAAGAACTATGTAAAAGATATGTTCAAGGGGAAAGGTCAAATCACAATCTTGGTGCTATGGATGTGTTGTAACTAACATCTTAATTATCTTTGATACTTAAAATTTTTAAGTTAAATTTTTTTTTTTTTAAATCTTCGAGTAAATCCATTGAAATAGGGTTAAGAAGATTTGGATGAACATGTGGGCTCTCCTTTTCTTCCTTGAGAGGGTCCTTTTTGGTCTCTTCAAACCTTCTCTCTACTTGAATATGAAGTGTGCAAAATATATCTCAAGGGGAGAGATCAAAGAACACCCTTGGTGCTATGGATGTGTTGTAACTAAGGTCTTAATTATCTTTGATACTTAAAATTTTAAGATAAAATTGAAAAAAATTTAAAAATATTCAAATAAATTCATTAAAATATAATTAAGATTATTAAGTTAACCTTAAAGCATCATTGGATGTTAATAAATCAAAGCACGATATTAGTTTAAAGTTCAAATCATAACATTATTAATGTCCACATACCAATCAATTAAAATAGGGTTAAGATGATTAAATTAAGTTTAAAGCATCATTTAATGTTAATAAATCAAAGTGTGATATTAATTTAAATTTCATATCATAACATGACCAAATACCAACTTTTGTAAAGAAAGACAATTAATGATGCATGACAATTTAAGATGTTTAAGTCATCGGAGAACAAAGCTTCAATACCACCAAACCACCCTCAATACACACGTCGCCTCCTAATTAAAAATAGATTTTTTCAAAATTTTCAAAAACCACTTTCCAAAGATATGATACAACTTCTAGTTTTACATCTGCCACGTTATCAATTGGTAGTTGGTAGTTGAGGGAATTTAATTCGACCGCCCATGATAGAAAAGGGAAAAAATAAAAAATTAACACATATATGGTCATCAGAAATAATAAACATTAAAACTTGATAAAATAACAAAGCCGTCACCTTTTCATTTTTCACATTTTTTAACCTAAAAGAGATTACATGCACTAGAGTGAAAGATTGTCATCCTTAGTTCCAAGGAGAAAAGTTTTCCTTACCAAAATAATCATCTCTGCAAACACAAGTATTCTCGAATAACTCAGTTTGAAATTAATTTTTCTCGTAAATTAATCATAGAAGTTTGTAGAAAATTAATCATAGAATTTTAGATGGCTCCTAGGATAAAGACAACTATTTTACATCAATTTGATTTTAACAAGTGTTGCAGGGCAGTGTAGTTCCTTTTGGGTTGGAGTTGGAATAACATGTTATTGTTTAATGTTGAGAACGAAGCTTTATGATAAGACAAACCACTCAAGCAACACATTGTCAATTGAATATTTCCATGCACCTGCTGCTCACTTGTTTTTGACATTGTTAATTTTTAAAGTAGACGTTACACCCGGACAAGATTTTCGCCATGACAACACTGGGGTTAATAGAGCGTATGGCTGCAATCACCCTGTTACAACGTGGAAATGATGAACGCATTTGTTTTCCCTCGGGTGTATTGCACAATGACAAGAACTGGTACTCGACCATGGTCAACTCCTTGGAATATGCACCAATCACCTCCTTATGTTTGGGAAATCCACTATCTTTAGGCGTATTACACTCTAAAAGGCATTGTCAACTCCTTGGAATATGCACCAATCACCTCCTTATGTTTGGGCAATCCACTATCTTTAGGTGTATTACACTCTGAAAGGCATTGGGATTGATCAATAGTATACTACTTGTAATAAATTTCATTAGCCTTCTTGTCATTTCCCTTGGGTGTCTTGCCCTTAGAATAACATTGAGATTCAGAAATGGTACCCTGCTGGGAATGAATTCCCGTCCTAATCTTATTTTGGAGATTCCACCATCTTTGGGTAAATTTCTCTCTGAAGAGCATAGGAATTCATCAATGGCACACCTCTTGGAATAAGTTGCAGTCATTTTCTTTTAGGAATTCATCAATGGCACACCTCTTGGAATAAGTTTCATTCATTTTCTTTTTGTTGGACAATGAGGAATGCGTCAGAACGCTGTTATTAGATACATAGCTCAAAACCAATTTTCCCCTCCTAGAAACTATTGGATTTTGTTTCATAGTTCTAGCCCAGCATTCTAGCTGACTGATTTTCGGCTTTGAACTGACTGATTTCTAGCTTTAGATCCCTAGTATATGCTCCAACAGTTTAACAACCACCCTAGAATATATGCAAGTGAAAAAACAAGTATATTCAACCTTATGGTATCCTTCCTCTTGAAAGGTTCGTGAAAGATGAGCCAAGGTGCAAAGCAAGCGACATAATTACACTGATTGATCCATCTCGAGAAAAATCACAGTTTTACCACTCCCTGATAAGCATTTTTTCCTTTTATTACTCAAATGCATTGTCTTTTTGGTTATGCCTGGAGTTTTCAAGTCTGCATCCATTGACTTACCTCAAATGTGACTACAGGTTGTGGCATTCATATATATGGGCAAGCCCACAGACCCTTGTGCTACACTCCCTAATTCAATATTGTATGTCATCTATGTTTCTTGACTAGATTGACTATCTAGTGTTTCCTGGTACCCTAAGGATGGATCACTGTTTGAAAGATGTTTATTCCTTTCTCTCAGAAGAAACTCAATGGTTTGGATATTGTTTCTTTCACTTTGGGGGTCATCCTCAAGGAATCTCATCTACTACATCAACTCAACCATGGTTGCTTCTTTCTGAACTTTGACTTCCTGCATGACACAATAATAATAAGCATAGCACTTGCTCCCTCAAAAATCAGAAGTAGTTCTATGATAAATTTCTATTAATATGGATTATATGATTTAAAGGAATCAGAAAAAATAACTGCAAATGGAAATGGTGTGCATTGTCATATATGTAGCACACCGTAGACGAGGAAGAGAGGACCATACAAAGGCAAGGAAGAGTGTGGATTGCATATATGTATCACACCCAAGACAAGGAACAAAGAATTTGACAAATGGTTTTTATTCTAAAAGCAAGATAAATCTGTTTGTTGTATCACAGGTTCACTGATTGTACCTCACAGGAGTCAAATACAAACTAACGCCACTTAAGAAAATATGCATGTGACACTATCAAAGATGAGGAAGAGAGATCTAGACAAAGACAAACTCGATACAAGTTGAATATGTGATAGAGCTCGACATTACCTTAAGATTTATACTAATATACAGTAACAATGGAGTTATGTCATTAAGTAACATGTAACTAAGCAGCTACAGGTCCACTGATTGTACCTCACAAGAGTCAGATACAAACTAACATGGACTAATTGTCTCACTTAAATCATCTGCCTTAGGACTAATATGGACAAGCATCAATGGTTTTGAGTCTTCTCCAACATTTTGTCAGAAGAACGACAAGTTTTAGAATCTCAAATTAATGAAATAAGACACCATAAGTCCATGTGCAGAAGAACTAAGAAAATAAACCTTCACGACATACAAAGAGAATAAATGGAAAAGAAACAATTGGTTACCAATTGAGTCTCTTAGGATTTGAGTAATATTTTTGTTCCTGCATATGTAAAACCTCATATAAGTAGTCACTCTATAAAATCAAACTACAAAATGATCAAATGTAGAAAGTAGACATAAATCCAAGTACTTATTTTGAGCTTCCCATCTACAAATCAAGATTGTCTTTGTTTTTATACTATAAGGACCACTAGATTTTCTCATCTCAGTAATGCAGAATACCATTAGAATACAAAATTCTCAAGGAGTATGAATGCATATCTCCATAGAAATTTCATCCATGCATCCTTCCAAACTCTGTGAGTACATACTTTAAATTAAATTACTACCTGAAAATAGACTGGAAAGTGCTAATTAATATTAGGAAATATGAAATTACAATCCACAATCAAGGAAGCTTTATGCAAGATCCAAACCCAAAATATGGTATGCACAAGCAAGCTACCAAAATCGACCCAATGATTCACAAATTTTCTCCACCACCTCCTCAATCGGAGTATCCCTTCTATAACAATGGAATCTTTTTTTACTACTGAAATAGGCACATAACAAACTGTGACTAACTAATTCTGACTGAAGAATACATTTTCGTGCGCAAAGAGGTTTGGTGGGGGGGAG
>SNQJ01S0013446.1:109825-129404 GCA_010110895.2 Picea sitchensis
ATAGATTTTCCAAGATGGCACATTTTATCCCATGCTAGAAAACCAGTGATGCGACTCACATCGCAAATCTGTTTTTCAAAGAGGTCGTTCGACTTCACGGCTTACCCAGAAGTATAGTTTCGGACAGAGATACAAAGTTCGTGGGACATTTCTGGAGGACACTATGGAAGAATATGGGGACTAACTTGATGTTTAGTTCTACCTATCATCCTCAGATGGATGGGCAAACCGAAGTGGTGAAAAGAAGTCTGGGAGACTTACTGAGAAGCTTGGTGACAGAGCACTACAGCCAGTGGGATAGTAGATTGCCGCAGGCGGAGTTTGCATATAATGACTCAGTGAACAGGAGCACAGGACAAAGTCCATTTCAGATTGTGTATGGCATGCAACTAAGAGGATTTTATGAATTAAGCGATTCAGAACAGACTACGACTAGGAGCGCAAGTGCCAAAGAGTTTGCAGAGGCGATGAAAGAACTTCACGGCCAGGTGAAGCGATGACTGCTAGATTCAAGTCACAAATATAAGCGCAGAGCCGACCAGCGGAGGAGACAACTTCAGTTCGAGGTTGGTGAATTAGCTCTAGCACATTTGAGGAAAGAGAGGTTCTCGAGGGGAACATACAATAAATTGAAAATGAAGAAAATCGGGCCATGTAAGGTCTTGAAGAAATTGGGGGAAAATGCTTATGAGATCGAGCTACCGGATGGGATCAGAATATCTCTGATATTAAATGTCGCAGATTTATACAGGTAGATAGGAGGCATTTAATCTAGTTAATGCAGGTAGATAGACTTGAATTCATAGATTAGACAGTTTTAGAAAGAAGGAGGGAAACCAGATATAGACACCCTCATTGTACATTGTAGCATTAGCATGATTATTGAAGCAGGAAGAGCATAGGAGAATAACAGAGAGTTGTAGAAGAACATCCATGTATAGATCTTCAATTAATAGAAGAAGTTGATACAAATCCATGGTTTTGTGTCTTTTCTCTGTGTGTTGATGTTAAATGATGTGCTCATGAGTGTCTGTTTTCCTGTTATGCATTTTCTTTATTGTTGTGTATCTGATTTCATGTTTGAGTTTGAAGTCGGAAGGGAAGAACAAATGAGTTTCAATTGTTTCTCTATCTGAGTGAGGATTCCTGCAAGGAGTGCAGTCGAAAACGTCTGCAAGGAGTGTGTTGACGGAGGCTCAGGTAGTTTAACTCTTGTTCTCATTCATCCAAAAGTGAAATTGGGTTACTAGAGCCATGCTAGGGGTGCACAGGCTAAGGAAGAGTCTCATTTGTGAATCTAAGCAAAAGATTTGAAGGACTGCTGCTGCAGGGGTGCACAGGGTCGAAGAAACCCAAACACTTGAAGTGTTTGCAAGTTTCCGTAAGGAAGGCGTGAAAAGGGTTATCTTTTTCTAAGAGACCAAAAAGTTGGAGAAAGATCAAGAGGGATAAAACCTTCAGAACCTAAGGAAGGATTGCATAGAGAGTTTGTGCCGTGGAGCATCTAAAACGAGTGTTGTAGGGTTGCACGCAAGAGGACGAGTGTGCGTAGAGGAACACTTAGTTATTTTCAAGAAATCCTCAAGGAGGGAGAAATTGACGGTCAGGATCTCGTGGAGGAGATTCGTGAAAATACACTAGCCGCCAGATCCACCAGAGTAGCGAGGAGGTTACGACCACCCCAGGAGGTTAAGCGCAGGAAGACCGTGAGTCGTAGGATCGTTGTTCGGTTTCCCGTCAACCATTTGATCAGGCATAAGTTGCATTGGGGTTAAGTCCTAGTAAGAAAAGGAAAGTCCCGAAGAGGCATCGGGATATTGAGACATTGGGGTTTCAAACGTCAAGAGACTCGAGACCTTTTAAGTCTCGAAACCCTGAGAGAAAATCCTAGCCGTGGATCTCAGGGCGGATACGCGTCAGAAGATCCGAGAGGAGTTGGGGTTCGACGTATCAGGGTTCCTGAGTACAAAGAAAATGTTGCAATAGGAATCGCTACCTTGCGATGTCCGAAAAGCTGACGAGGGGATAGTGATGTGGAAAAGTCAACCCTTACGTGCATCAGGAATCGGTGTTTCGTGATGCTTGGGGATCATAGCAGCAGGAATCGCGAAACTCTGAAACGCGATATTCCGACAGGTCAAAGAAACAGTGTGGGGCCACAGTGGAATTAGTGGAAGACAGGTGGCGTACCGTATCGGAGTTCGGGAAAAGGTAAGTACTGAAAACATTGGTATTAGGATTCGTGATCCCGCGAAGTCTGAATTCCCGACAAGGAAGTCATCTATCGATGTTTGGGTCATCGATATATCGGGAATCCTGGTGACAAGGTGTTTATGCATTTTGAAATCGCGAATCGTGAAACCCCGATGGGAATATGACTGTGGTCATATAAGGAGTGGTCGTGTGGACTAAAGGCTTAGCCTGGGGAGGGGGTTAAGGAAGCAAGGGAGTGTATCGATGTATCAGGAATCGGGGATTGGTGAGGCAAGTTTTTTTGGACATCGCAAATGCCAAAATCCCAATAGGAGAAACCCTGATAGCATGGTAAAGGTCAGCGTTGACTTACGTCAGGGTTCGGCGTTTTGAGAATCCAAAACCACGCGACCACAAGACTCGCGAAACTGCGAAGTACGATTTCCCGATCGTTAACAGAGATCTTTTCGAGAACTGTTGTGGGTATGGAAAATTCCTGATAGGGAATTAGAAGATATTTTCAGTTCTTCAGGCCGAGGAAGGAGGAGGTCCTGTGAATGGATGTGTCAAGAAGGTGTCCCTGCGTCAAGCACCCAACCTTTGGGCTCTCACCTTGCGAACTTCTGAGTTCGCGAAGCCTGCACTCAGACTTCTTTGGCACTTCCGCCGATCCATCGATCGTTGCCACCTATCCTCCTTAGATGGATGACTCAGATCTGATCTCGCCTTTTTAGGACTTCTGTTGTCGAGTGTCCCAACCTCTTGTCCTCAAGACTCCCAAACGACCGAATGACGAAATCCCGATACCAACCTCTTTCAGGACTTTTTCTTTGCTTACGAGGGTTTAAACCTTGATCTCCTCTTGACAGATCTGACGGATGTCGTCTATTATGAGCGATATCCAACGACTCAGAATCTCTTTGGATCTGTGCTCTTCCACTAATCCCTAGACATGAAATCTTCAACGGTCCAGATCTCTTTGGCTGAATCCGATGGCAGTTGTGCTCCTCCTGAGCTTTGGCGCTTTCTTCCTAGACTTGGAATAATTCCAAATGTTCAAAGGCCTCAACCTTTGTTTCTTTTCCCTGTGAGCCCTTCAACCTGGGTCTCGCCTGCATTCTCAAAGACACTACTCCTCCTGAGCTTATTCTTTCAAATCCTCAAAAGGATTCTGTGACTTCTGCACCTCTGTAGAGTCTTCACGCACACAAAGGTGTTATCTCTTCTAAGCTTTTCTGAGACTCAGACTCTTAAGGAACTTGGTCCTTTTTCCCTTTCTCCTTGAGATGGAGAAACTAATTCCCTCCTGGCTATCCTTCACTCAAGCAACCTAATTGTTGAGTCTGCAGGGTGTTCAACAACCCTGAGAATATCCTTCAGTGGATTCTTCTTCAAATTTACAGAACTCAACAGAGTCCTATTCCTGTGCCTGTGTACACACTGACTCAATGCCCTCTTGGCAGAGTTGTACAGAACTCTTTAGAGCTTCTGTCTTCTTCTGAACTCACAACATAGTTATTCTCCTATGCACTCCTTGCACTGGCTCAATGCCCACTTGGCAGAGCTTTAGAGAACTCAAAGAGAGTTTATGTCTTCAACTATGTTCTTCTCCACAACCTTTCCTCCTGAGGCATTTAGAAACCCCCAAGGTCTTCCCTGAATCGATGATTTCATCTTATGTGCCCTCTTGGAACGTCTTTGTCTGAATCCGTAGAGTTCAGAAGTGCTTCTCTGCACTGGTATTCAGAGTCCGTAGTACTCTGTCATACCCTCCTGGCATGAAACCACAAAGAACCTCTCAAGCCTGAAAAATCAAACAACTCCCTCCAAATGCAAACCTACAACATACATATACAATATAAATAGAACACAAAGGCATGAACACTCAAAAGACATTCATTCAATACAGAAATATATGCAGGAAAAATTGTTGTTTTGTATTAATGGCAAATGCCTATTTTTACAAGGTGTTCCTGAACACAGACTTTAACAGAGTCTCAGCTCTTTCTCTTCTTCTCTCTCTCTCTCCTTCCAAAAAAATGAGATACCATTCCAAGATATTTTACATGAGGGGGCTCTTCCCTCCAACCTCACCTACCCTATTCAATTACATTGAATGGGTTGTCTAGTCCAGAATCAGATCTAGATATCATCAGTACAAACATTAAAGGCCTCCTTATCTACAGCCTGTGCAAAGCATGGCCTCACGGCTCAACAACCTAGAGCATTTAATTACATCAAATTCAAATTTGAAAATGAGGGATGAGCCTCTCTTCAACACACGATTTGAAACCACTAACGTGGCTGGATGGTTGGCTGGCTAACGTGGAGAGATGCTCCTGCATAATAATCCTCAACTACAAAATTCATGAGCTCCTGCTCATGAGCTTCCGATCTCAACTGTGGAAATCCTCCTGGATCCCAAACAAATTTTTGGAGCTGTTCATCTACTCCATCTCCCTGCTGTTGTTGCTTCTGTTGCGCTACTGCTGCTGCTTTTCTGCCCAACTCCTCCTTGCTGGCAATCTCTACTGACTCTACCATCAGCCTCCTGATCTTCTTGACCACTTCGTCTAGCTTCTCCAGTGGATGGCTCTGTTCATGCAGTCTCCTCAACTGCATAAATTTTCTGTAGATGGACAGATCATAATGATCTCCCATGCCATCTCCTTTATCTTCTGTGGAATTAAGTGTCCAATCTGTTGTAGACTTTAGCTCTACAGTCTCTTCTTGATTGACCTGCTCACGACAGTCACCTACTGGCTCTGGATTGTTCAGCCAATCCTCTAGCATCTCCAGCTCCGTCTCCCATGGAGTGAGAAATCTATTTGCCTGCTCTTCGGCTTCTTCTGCTTCCAGCTTCAGTGTTGCAACTTCCTCAAATTCCTGGCTAAAAGTATTGAGCCATTCCTTGGAATGGTCATTCTCTTCTTCTTGGGAAGCCTTAGATATCTACTCCAATTCTTCTCTGACAGTCTTAGCTAGTTGTCCTCCTTCTAATGTTCCTGCATCTGCAACACAGATTTATGCCTCCTCTTGGGCAAATGGTAGGAATATCTGAATTCCCTCAATCATTAGAAGATTCCTCATATCTTCCTCTTCCGTCAGTTGCATCTGCTGATCCAAATCTAACTCTGAGATCATCTTCTCTGTTAGCTCCTCTAGCTGATTCAAACTCACTTCTGAGTTCATGATACTTTTAGATAGTCCCATCTCTGTTCCCTTGTCCACCTGGAAAATTAGAAACTTTCTATTGCCCTCCTGGTAGTCCATGAGATCCTGCAGTGACCTCATATCATTTCCCTCCTGGAAATGTGAAATTCCCTGGTTTTCCTCATGACAGTCTGTGAGATCTTACAGAAATCTCAACTCCTTGCCCTCCTGGAAATTGGGAATCTCTAGGTTGCCCTCCTGGCAGTCCTTGAGATATTCAATTGATCCCAATTCTTCCTCACTACCGAGGGTTCTCCCAGTCTCTGGTTCACATACCTGAACCACTTCCTTAGGTCCGTTGAGGTTTTCAGTATGCCTCAACCATCCTCTCAATAGTCTACGCTGTCTTCTAGCCATCAACTCCTTGACTAGCCATTTTTATTTTGTCTTCATGGGCCATTCATATACCCATCTCGACTTGGCGTTATGCTGCATCTGCAATGCAAGATTTTCTATCTCTGCCCTTATATCAATGAGCTCTTCATCTATTTCTGCTTTGTTCTTCAGCTCTGCGTTCTTCCTTCCAGTGCTCGTATAGCCTTTAGTAGCCATCTCGCTATTCCTGTCTGCCCTCCTGGCAAACCTGCTACTGTCACTCTGCACCCTTGAGTGTTTCAGCTTCTCCTACAGTCCTCCTGACCATCTTCTTGATTGTTTCCTATCTGCAAACAATCATCACAGAGTCTCCAATGCTCTGTCTTCCTTTTCCTGAAATCTACAGACAAGATTCAAGCTCTGATACCAAACTTGATGGCGTGACCCCTCGACCTACCTCAGTAGATCATGAGCTTGACCTCCCAGTCTAAGGATCGTTCAATAGCTTTCGACTGAGCCAAAGAGGATCTTTTAGATTCCCAGCTGGAATCTCCTTCCAATCGATCCGTAGGTCCTTTTCGGAAACTCTACCTATGCTTACAGAACTATGAGTGAGCTTCACCTCCTCCATGCGACCACAACACTATGACCAAGGCCTAATCCAGAAGGCGCTTGTCACAACTCACCACTTCGCAAGTCAAAGGGTTGAACTCTCATTCCGTTATCTCACAAATCCCCGAGACATGAGAGATCAACGAGGTGTTGACTCCTTTCACTAGGTGACACGTCTTCGCCTGTCTATCACCCAGGCCCACTTTGTGGTTCCGCCATGTGTCTCTCATGCCCAGCTTCCATCCCTTCACAAATTCTGATGTCAATAAGAGGTCCTCTCAACCTTCGAACCTTCGAACGCACGATGTGTGATGAGGTTCTGATCCAACGATCCTCCCTTGACCTGGATCCAATGACTATCCTTGCTCCTCACGATTTCGCAACTTCGCGACTTGGAGCACTCAACCTTTGGGCTCTCACCTAGCGAACTTTCAAGTTCACGAAGCCTGCACTCAGACTTCTTAGGCACTTCCATCGATCCTTCGATCATTGCCACCTATCCTCCTCATATGGATGACTCAGATCTGATCTCGACTTTTCGAGACTTCTAATGTTGAGTGTCCCGACCTCTTGTCCTCAGGACTCGTCAACTCCCGAATGCCAAAATCCTGATACCAACCTCTTCCAGAACTTTTGCTCTGCTTACGAGGGTTTAAACCTCGATATCCTCTCGACAGATCTGATGACTGTCGGCTATTCTGAGTGTGATCCAATGGTTCAGAATCTCTTCAGCTCTGCGCACTCTTCCATTGCTCCCTGGATGCAAAATCTTCAACATTCCAGATCTCTTCGGTTGAATGCGATGATAGTTGTGCTCCTCTTGAGCTTTGGTGCTTTCTTCTCAGACTTGGAATAATTACAAATGTTCAAAGGCCTCGACCTTTGTTTCTTTTCCCTGCGAGCTCTTCACCTTGGGTCTCACCTGTGTTCTCAAAGATGCTACTCCTCTTGAGCTTATCCTTTTGAATCCTCAAAAGGATTCTATGACTTTTGTGCCTCTGCAGAGTCTTCATGCACACAAAGGTGCTATCTATTCTGAGATTTTCTGAGACTCAGACTCTTAAGGAACTCGATCCTTTTTCCATTTCTCCTTTAGATGGAGAAACTGATGCCCTCCTGGATATCCTTCACTCAAGCAACCTGATTATTGAGTCTGCAGGGTGTTCAGAAACCCTGAGAAGATCCTTCAATGGATTCTTCTTCAAATTTACAGAACTCAACAGAGTCCTCTTCCTGTGCCTGTTTGCACACTGACTCAATGCCCTCCTAGCAGAGTTGTACAGAACTCCTCAGAGCTTCTATCTTCTTCTGAACTCACAACAGAGTTCTTCTCCTGTGCACTCCTTGCACTGGCTCAATGCCCACTTGGCAGAGCTTTATAGAACTCAAAGAGAGTTTCTATCTTTAACTGTGTTCTTCTCCACAACCTTGCCTCCTGAGGCGTTCAACAAACTCCAAGGTCTTCCATGAATCGATGATTTCCACTTCTGTGCCCGCTTGGCACATCTTTGTTTGAATCCACAGAGTTCATAAGTGCTTCTCTGCACTGGTATTCAGAGTCCGCAGTACTCTATCATGCCCTCCTGGCATGAAAGAACAAAGAACCTCTCAAGCCTGAAAATCAAACAACTCCCTGCAAATGCAAACCTACAGCATACATCTACAACATAAATAGAACACAAAGGCATGAACACTCAAAGGACATTCATTCAATACAGAAATATATGCAGGAAAAAATGTTGTTTTGTATTAATGGCAAACGCCTATTTTTACAAGGTGTTCCTGAGCACAGACTTTAACAGAGTATCGGCTCTTGCTCTTTTGCTCTCTCTCTCTCTCCTTCGATAAAAATGGCATACCATTCCAAGATATTTTACATGAGGGGGCTCTTTTGGGCTCTTCCCTCCAACCTCACCTACCCTATTCAATTACATTGAATGGGTTGTCTAGTCCAGAATCAGATCTAGATCTCAGCCTTACAAACATTAAATGCCTCCTTATATACAGCCTGTGCAAAGCATGACCTCACGGCTCAAAAACCTACAACATTTAATTACATCAAATTCAAATTTGAAAATGAGGGTTGGGACTCTTTTCAGCACGCGATTTGAAACCATTGACATGGCTGGTTGGCTAGCTAGCTGATGTGGAGAGATGCTCCTGCATTAGTAAGGCACTTCCTTTGCTAGATAAGGGAAAACCTTGAGCATAGTGCAAGTAGGTAAGGAGTTGCAGATCTCAGATGGACTTGATAAAGAAAAACAACCAAAAAATCATATTGCCAAGCATTTCTAATAGAAGAAACAACCGAATCATAAGGTCCAGTAGGTTTTCAGTGCAAGAAAAACACTGCATAAGATGTGCGGCGTCCCATAAGAGGTTACCTTAGACTTAGACAATTCTTTGAACTGACAGGAAAACCATGTAAATTTGATCATTTAGCTTTCAGCACATAGTTTGAGTACGAAGTTCAAACCATTTAGACCACTTTATTAAGGAAATCTAATTAAGAAATATTTAAATGCAGTTTCTCAGTACACCCTATTAGGCTTTCTGCTAATCATAATTGTCCGACATTTTTGACTAATTAGCGCATATCTGAAAATATTTCTTGGCCTAATTTAGGCCCTACGATAATAATATTATTAATCATATGAATCATCACACTGCAATATAGCGACAAGTAATATTAAGAGAACTAATTCCTTTAAAGTACTAACAATGCGAGAAATTCAATCCAATTTAGTCAAACATATGTTGTATTATACTACAGAGAACTTGTCAATAGAACATACTATGAAGGAAAATATAGATATATCAAACACTTACATAGCTTCCTTTATATCACTTTGATTTGGGTCTATTGTTTCCCCTAGAATAAAAATTACCTGGTACTTGGGAAGTGCAACAAATTAGTGTTGCAAGGCTACCTGAACTGCCTCCCAGCTATAAAGGACTTCTCTATGTGTTTCCCACCACCTAGAGGGTGTGAACCTTGGGTTGTCAAGTTGTGTCCAGGACAGGTACCAACTACTTCTCTAGTAGGACTAGGCTTAGATTATCCATGAATTACTCAACATCCCTCATTCCATCGAAGATTGGAGGGTCATGCAACTTTGTTCTAACCCAACGAATGACTTTGATCACAGTGAAATGATTCTAATCCAAGGGAAATGGCCACAAATGAAATACTGAAAACAATGGTTGTTGTTATTTTTCTTCTTGTCTGGATCATCGACTACAAATATTTTTTCTCATGTGATGTCATATATGGATGGCCAAATATTATCATATTCTCATTTGCGAAGTGTACATACTAGTTTAAGATTGTTGTAGCTCTGGCAGTTGCTGCCAGACCAGAGGGATTTCCTGCTGTCATTACTATGTGCTTGGCTCTTGGGACTCATAAGATGACACAAAATAATGCTATTGTGCGTAAGCTTCATAGTGTGGAAACATTTGGTTGCACGACAGTGATTTTCTTTGATAATACATGCATGCTTACAACTAATTAGATGTCGTTCAATGAATTTAGGCCATAGGGCATAGTGTTGGTTCACTTCAAGAGTTTCATGTTGAAGGAAAAACATATAATCATGAGGATGGAAGAAGATTAAATTGGAAAGAACATAATATGGATGAAAATTTGGAAACTTTAGCAGAAATTGTTGCAATTTGCAATGATGCAGGGATATCTTGTCAACATCACCAGTTCCATGCTACTGGAATTCCAACAGAGGTAGCTATGAAGGTTAGTACTTAGCTAAATGATTGTTTTTTTTATCAGTTGTCATGTTATGTTTTAGCGTGTGAAAATGTCAGGGCCAATTTGTAAGTAATTGTCTTGGTAATGAAGAGCATTCTACAGAGGAATAATGGAGGGAATGAAATCTCCAATTTGTAAAACACATTGTCAAAGTGGAAGAAAAGGCACCTTAAGCATTGTTTTCAATTCAGATACTAAATTCTGATTTTATGATTCTTTGGGGTCTCTTGAAGAAATCATACATTTGATTTGATTTGCCATTTTTTTGTTATAAATTCTAACATATCCTCATCTTATTTCCTTCATATTTCATATATTTCTATTTTTGTTTGAGTATCTCTTATATTTAACGCATATGGAAGGGGTGTTAGGTTTGGGATAAGCTTTTTCTCATGCATTTAACATAATAATAATAATCTCACTTAATATTTTCACATTTTAGCTGGAAATTAAAAATATTACATACCAGGAAATGAGATCTTTGAATTTCACTGATTTTGCCATGCTTGCGAGCATAAGTGTTGGTGTAAATACAACAAAAATGACCTGTTGAGATGCACAAAAGTCTATGATTATGCATGTAAAAACTCTCATAGGCTGCTACTCTGATCTTGAATGAATAGAATTACTCCGTATAGAGTCCTTTCCCCTTGATTGTTCTCTCTTATTAGCATACCTTCCTGGCACAAGTACCTTTCTCTTTTTATGTTCATTTATTATTGTTTACTTTCACATGTCTATTATGCCAACTAATCTCATCGAATAGTTCTGTAATCCTAACAGTATTATACTAGTTGAAGGTGACATTGTGATCCAAACAACATTAAAATATGCAAAGTCGTATCGTGATAAGAGGAAGTTTTCAAAGAAAAAAAACAAATCCAACAACCATTAGAAGTTAATGTATGCCATAGTAATAGCTACCTATCAATATGTTTATGTAGGTGGTCACAATTTATACAATATATGACCTTTTATGAATAGAAACACTATAGACTTGGTGATAGTTCTCATTTACAACACATATTCCATTTTAATGTGTTTGTAAGAATTTAATATGAATATTGTGTATCTAAGAGGCTCCAATCCTTTACCTTAATCATATGTTTTAGAGAATCTTTAGTTAGCACACCAACATACTGAGTTGACAGAACGGCTCTGAGACCACTTATCCAAAGAATCTTCCCAACTAGCATGGATGCCACAATTAAAAGGTCCCAGAATGCCATACTTCCTTATTTGTACTTTCTCCTGAGGTTTTTAATGAATGCTATAGGAATTACTTAGAATCAATGCCTCTCTATGCATTCATTCATTTGCAATAACCTCGTACCAAATGCAAGCTCTTTGCATGGTAGATGAAATACCTAGCTAAGTCGTTGTGTGAAATTCAATAGAAGAGAATGACAATGCATGAAAAGGAGAGATTAACATATTAGCTTACTCCAAAACCAGGACGACCTTCCAAAGGGAAAACTAAGAAACCCACTTTCTCATTCAATGAATGAACGGGGCAATAACAAATTTCAATCCTTATAATCCAAACCAAATAGTGGAAACAAAAAATTAGCATAGAATACTTCGAGATAGACCTTTATATTTACAGGGCCAAACAAATATGCATTTTAGATCATGGTCTAACATTTATAGACAACTACTTTAAAAGTTGTTTCCTGCATACTTGTACCAAAGTTACAATCCAGAGAAATTTACTCGAGATGAAGTAGGTATGATGTCCCTATCATATTATCTTAGGCTCGAATTCCTCTCTAGAGACCCAGATTTTCTTTTACTTCCTCTACTATTACTTGTTATTGTAATATGTGAGGAGCACCCAACAACGGGGGATCGAGGCCTTAATCATCATTGGAGCCTAGTGAGCCCTACTTATAAGATATTGCAAAGCCTACTTATAAGTCTTATTTTATGAGATTCTTCAATAGCTCCAAAGACCATTGTAGATGATTGCAACAAGAATGATAGTCTTCTCCAAATACCAACCTAATGACAAGAGTCAAGAGTAAAGAGGCTCACACGTGTCGAACGAGGGAATTACGAGAGATATGAAGTATACAGACAACTGGTATTCTTTGTCCCAACTTTAAACAAATGCAGAGTTTCTCAAGCATGAAGCATGTTCCAAGAAAAGTGACATCCAATGATATCTC
This sequence comes from Picea sitchensis, assembly GCA_010110895.2. Classification (NCBI taxonomy): domain Eukaryota; kingdom Viridiplantae; phylum Streptophyta; class Pinopsida; order Pinales; family Pinaceae; genus Picea; species Picea sitchensis. Next base: position 122,093 of record SNQJ01S0013446.1, read on the forward strand.
TAACTTTGTAACTTAGAATTTTGGGATTTACTCTAGGATTATCTTCTTTCCAATGGTGAAATTGCCTATAACAATGCATAGTTTGAGCACCAAATGCCCAAAAATCTCAATCTTAAGTACTACCTTGAATTTGTCTTTATTGGATGAACCATTAAGGATAGATGGACCTATGTCACTAGCCACAGGTTCATGGATTTGGATTGTAACTAAACTTAAACAAAACTAATACCATGACATCATGTTTTCAATATTATACTTATATCCTAATAGTGGACATCCGACTCTCTAATATACTATGAATATATCTGCTTATAATTTGATCCATACCTCTAGATGATCAAGTTGGTACCAAAAACATGCGGACAGAGATTGTAAACTACTCTCAAAAAAGCCAATTGCTTCAAAAGAATAAAAAGAATATAAATGGGCCACAATGTCTGAATTATAGGCCAATAATTGCAAATATTCTAGGATTGTAGCGCTAAATTCAATTTGGTAGAGTCTTCTCCTTCATAGCAAAGAATAATTAAGAAATGGAAAATCAGAGGCGAAAATAATCCATTACAGAACAAACCTGCATCAGGGGAGACAAAATCCCCTATCTCGACAAGGTGATGGTCTAAATTTAGACTAGAAAATTTTCTTGCTCCAAGAATCATGTATCATCTACATTAAATGATCTGACACAACCTTAAGTATGTGAAGCAGGCAAAGGGAATCAATGTACAACTTTGAGCTCCACGAAATTGGATACCACGGTGAATGGTAGATTCTAATTAATGAATAGATGAGAGTATAGCAAAGATGATCATCTCTTCATCGTGTCCTTATATATAAAAAGCACAATTGGTCAATAACCATGTTATCCAGAAATTTGTAATAGTTATTATTGTGTAATGTTAATAGTAATAGTTGTGATATATATACTCATCACAATTGCTCAGTATGCAGATCAAGAAGAATCAAGAGGAAACTGAAAGAGTCCTAGCTGTTTTCTTCCCCAAATGAAGAAATAAACACGTGTTAAACTCATTTAATTATTCAATAAAATCATTTTATCATTCTTGTTTCATTTAATCATTGGCTTTTCAAGGGTTGCTTCAAATAATAAGATTTAATGCTCTATGGGTACAAATATTTTATATAGGGAGCTCCTAGAGGATTTATGATAACCAGATAACATGTCATGGAGTATTCAATTTTCATGGGATTCTCTATATCAATTACAGAGGGAAAACTAGGAGCATAAAGCATATCAATTTATATACCATTCATCATACAATTAAGCTAGATCTTGTATCATGGTTTTGCATCTCGATGTATCATGGAAATTACCCGAGGGTGAATCATATATATCACAGCTTGCTATGCATTTCCTACTGATTTGACATCATGGAATCAACAACCATGCATCACAACATTTTATATATTCATTACTCATGGGTGTATCGTATTATAGCAAACATATGTGTAGATCCTACTGATATCACTAACTTTTTAATGCGATGGACATGAAAAACTCATCTATACCGGAATGTGGCTACACTAGTTAGTATCATTACTATCTGGAATGGATAACAATTGACGAGGGAAAATGGTTGGGGATATTCGACTGCATGTCAGTTCTTTAACTTATTGTCTTGGTATATCTTGTTGGTTGGCTTAAGTGTAAGGTGCTTACCTTATATTATTTCATTTGATTGGATAGATAGACTCTTACTATACGATTCATGTTGCACCTTCACAGATACTTTACCTTGCCATTACTTATTTACTTGACATGCTAAAACTCAAAACCCCAACCCCCGGAAGCCAGTTGGGAGTAGAGAGAATCCAGGCAAATAGATTCCAATAGGAAGTTGAAGCATATATATTGTTCTTCATTAGTTTAAGTGGTATATTGTATTTGGATTCTGTATTGTCTCTACTGAAGTACTAGTACTTACACCTTCTTCAGTTAAGGTTTTAATGCCAATTCCTTCATAAATTGGTCTTCTAGCTATAGGAATCACTCATTCTACAAGTAATTGTTTGAACACTAAGACCCTGCAAGTTTCCAACTTACTAGTTTGTGGCTTAAATATTTCCAAAGGCCTAGTGGCAATTAGATATGAAAATGTACCAAGAGAAGTATATGGTGGTCTACGAACTTTTTAAATAATAGAAAAATAACTAAAATTTGAACTAGAAGAGGTAGTTGGAGTTGTGGTTCAAGTCTAAGTTTCATCTGATGAAGATATGCTTCTAGAATCCTCTTTAATAATAGTAGGGTTCCCTTGCTCTATAACATGTTTTGTATCTAAGTCCACCACAGAAATGTCCTATTATAATTTATGCACAATTGTGTTTACAATTGTCATAATCAATTGAAGTTGTTGTGCATCAATATCTTGTGAAGTCCCTTCTTGCTGTAAAATCATTTTTTTCCAACTACATTGCAGGCGTGGGTGATTTCACCTAGAAGATATTCTATTGGGCAACAAACTTTTTTAGCAGCACTCCTACACCTACAACAATGTGCAACAAATTTTTTGACATGGACATAGACACCAAGATCTTCATAAACCAAATGAGAAGGAAATAAGCAGAGAATATGTTAGAAGTTATAACAACAAAATGGAAGATCAAATCAAATGTTTGATTTCTTCAAGAGACTCCAAAGAATCATAAAATCAGAATTTAGAATATGAATTGAAAACAATGCTTAGGGTGCCTGTTCTTCCCCTTTGACAGTGTGTTTTACAAACTAGAGATTTCATTCCCTCCATTATTCCTTTGTATAATTCTCCTCATTACCAAGACAATGACTTACAAATTGGCCCTGAAATTTTCACACAACTGATAAACAAAACAGTCATTTAGATAAGTACTAACTTTCATAGTTGCCTCAGTTGGAATTCCAGTAGCATGGAACTAGTGATGTTGACAAGAAGTCAACTTCTTCCAATAGCAGAAACCTAGGGTCTTGTAGCAGACCTTATTTAGATAATGTGTCAACTGCAATCATCAATTTTGTGATCTTTGTATATGTGAGTAAAAATGATCAACTGCAATTATCAATGTTGTGTTCTCTGTATATGTGAGTAAAAGTGATCAGTTTAACTATGATTTATTCTCATTTAATTATATGGTCGGAGTCTCGAGAGTAATATCTTGAATATTTTAGAATCCCTTTTTAGGACTTGAAATATAGCAATCTGAATTTTAGAATCCTTTTTTAGGACTTGAAATATGGCATCAACTTGAGCAGAAACCTAAAATTAAAGGGTGATTCTATTTTCAAACAAAAGTGAATTACTAGGTAGTTATATGCTCCAAAGTAGAAGTATTGGGATGGCTCTAAGTTCCTTGATTTGTTGCCTCTAAAACCACATGTGTAAGCAATGTTCTATATTGTCCCTAGAAAAAACATTTCCAAGGCCACAAGTCTTGTAAGTTGTTAGTTTTCAACAACACCTGATATGTAAAGGGACAAAATATAGCCAAATGTAGGTTGCTTTCTTCACAATTTTTACATAAAATACAGTAACTACACCCCTGTACCTGTCTCTTTTGAAACAATTCACATTTTAGCTAGTAATTAAAAATATTACATACCAGGAAATGAGATCTTCGAATGTCATTGATTGTGTCAGGCTTGTGAACATAAAATATTACAAACCAGGAAATGAGATCTTCGAATGTCACTGATTGTGACAGGCTTATGAACATAAGTTCTAGTGTAAATACAACAAAAATGACCTGTTGAGATGCACAAAAATCAATGATTATGTCAGTAAAAACTCTCATAGGCCACTACTCTGATCTTGAATGAATATAATTACTCTGTACAAAGCCCTTTCCCCTTGATTGTTCTCTCTTATTAGCATACCTTCCTGGCACAAGTACCATCCTCTTTTTCTATTCATTTATTATTGTTTACTTTCACATGTATATTATGCCGACTAATCTCGTTGAATAGTTCTCTAATCCTAAAAGTATTATACTAGTTGAAGGTGACATACATGATTATACTCTGGAGGAGTCTTTTGTTCAAGTTCATTAGCTTAGGCAATTTGTGCTTGCGCTTGCCCCTTGATTGATGACCCTTTTCCCCTTGCAATTATACCACTTCAACCACACAGAAGCTTCGAACCTTTAGGTTGGAAGCATGTATCAACACCCCTGCATCACTCCTAGAAACAAGTGAAAATCTTGGACCTTCATGAGGATTGCAACGAGGAAAGCATCAAAGAAACTCAAAGCTAGCCACATGTGTATGATGTTTTTGGGGGGCTCTTATCTTCCAAAATTTAGACAACTGCCACTTTGAGTCCTGTTATTTCCAGTTATTAGAGACATCTTTGGTAATCTTTGCATGTTTGTGTGTATGCTTTCCCTATGTCAATCACACAAATATTTTGTCTTTCTCAAACAATCAACACTGCAGTTGTGACAAAAGTTCAAAACATATATCGTTGGCAGGATGCATTAAAATACAGTAAACACTTCTGAAAAATATATGATAAAGGAGTTACCGCATCATTCTCAAATAACTTATCTAGTTGGTGCTTCATCATTTGAAAATTAAAAATATTAGGAAACATAGCCTATAGGTTCACTATTAAGAGGGATAAGAGGTAATTGGCGTCAGGTATTTGACTCATGACAAGTGGTCGATTCAGAGAACAAAAAATAAAGGTTCGTATTTCTCATAGGCATCATATTCCCTTAAACAAATCTCTGCCACAACTCGATTTATCATTCAATTGAATCACTGGTGTATCTCCTTGAATTCCAAATCAACCTCTTGCTGAGCAATTGACTATCAGCTACAACAATGTGAATGGGTAGCAATTACCTACAGTGCACAACCATTTATTAACACAATAGAATTTGATTTATTATTCATGAATGGACAAAACATTACCATCTTGTATGTTGTGTAGGCATAGAATTTTCCTTTCAGTGGGCAATATGGATCTTGTGCCAGACTTGAAGGAATTGACTCTTATCTTGTTGATTACATAGCATATTTAGAATTGGTATTGTGAATGCACAATGCACTTGACCATGGAATGGGCTGCTAACATCTTCATACGGTCGCCCAATGATTTCCTGTCCTTCAACTATGTGTAGGGGAACTAAATTTCCTTTGCATCTAGCATTCTATAGGGTTTTTGCTCCTTCAAGAAGAAAGCAGCCAATCTCATAATCGACTAGCTAATCTATTATTGTGGGTCATCACAGAGAAACTGGAAAGCTTCGTAGCCTAGAGATGGTCGATGTCCCCTTGGAACTATCCAAAGCGCTATGCATAGGCACATGTAATACATGCAGCTTTGTCACCTGGCTACCATCTGGCATAGACAATATACCAATCTCATAACCGACTAGCTAATCTATTATTGTGGGTCATCACAAAGAAACTCGAAAGCTTTGTATCCTAGAGATGGTCAATGTCCCCTTGGAACTATCCAAAACGCTATGCATAGGCACATGTAATAAATGCAAATTTGTCACCTGGCTACCATTTGGCATAGACAATATGGAATTACATGTGTTCAAGCTAAAATAATTAATGAAATACTAGCATAAATTTCATACGAGAATCCAAAGCTTGGAATTTTTTTGTTACTTTAAATCTTAAATATTCAAACCAAAGAAGGTAAGTATTAATTAAAAAAAAATCATAAAGAAAAAGACAATCACCTGTCTCTGCAAGTGAGAGATAGAGCTCGTAACCCCAATCACAAAACAACTACCTTGGAGACAAACCGTATGCATGGCCTATTTCCTTAAAAACATAAATGTGCACTGGAGCTACAAATTTAAGACGTTGCTGGCATTTGATGGAAAACATACTGTTTCCATACCAACTGGAGGAAGGACTGACGGTCTTTCTGATTCTGGTCTGGAGTTGGAAACTGGAACGACTATCCCTGCCTATTCTACTGATGAAACTGGTCAAGTGTTTTTGGATATGGTCATGGAATGGGTTATATAATAGGTGTTTTTTCCCTTGCTTTTGATTGAATGAGAGAACTGATAAATGCAGTGGGAGTTTTAGGTGAACCTACACCAATAGAACCAATTCAAATAGCAGGCTACAAGATAAAGCAAGAGGCAACTGGAGAGAATGTTGGCTGAACAAATTCAAAGCTAGAGGCAACCACTTGGAGTATGCGTGTATGCATTCTGATAGCAGTTTCATGTAGGTGAATTGCAGCCTACAATGCGGGACTGTGCGAGAGTGGGTTGGACCTAGCTAGGTCTTTATCTAGATAGCCTTCCTCACCAGCCCGACCTATGATCTTTGTCATTTCAGGGACTGGGGGCACTTCTTTGGCTTCTAGACTGGGTGGTCCTCCTAGATAACAAATGCTTGCACTCATGTACTTTGTGATAAATTGTGAAGCAAGAAATGCAGAGAGAAAAGAATAGAATAGAAAATAGTATATTAGAAAATAAGAAGAAGAGTACAAAACGAGTACATGAAGAAGATCATGAAGAAGTTGTTATGCAAAAGGAAATAGTTGAGCTAAATAGACTCAAGCAAATCAAGAATAGAAAGTACAGCTGGCCAGGACAAATGGCAGTGTACAGTCAGCCTGTTGAGGTTACATTATATTTAACACTCCCTCTTAAACTCAACAGTTACAAACATAAGCACTAATTATGCCTAAGTGTTGTCTCTGAAAATCAAAAACGGATTTTCCCAGTGGCTTTGTAAATATATCAGCAAGTTGATCTCGAGAACCACAAAATTGTAGTACAATATCACCATTATTGACTAGCTCGCATATGAAATGAAAACAAGTGTCAATGTGTTTGCTTTTCTTGTGAAAGACATGATTTTTGGATAGAGAATTTGTTGATGTATTGTCACAGAAAATAGGAGTTGGATCCTTTTCTATATGTGACATATCTTTCAATATTCTTCTCAGCCACACAGCTTGATAGGAAGCTGAGGCAGCAGTGACATACTCTGCCTCTGCAGAAGATATTGAAACACTTGGTTGCTTCTTTGATGCCCATGAGATCAGGTTCATGCCCAGTTGAAAAACATGTCCAGATGTGCTTTTCCTTTCATCTAGACTGCCTGCAAAATCACTATCTGTGTAACAAGAAAGTTGATTACTATCAGATTTAGTGTACCATAAGCCAAAATTGAGAGTTCCTGCAACATATCTCATAATTCGTTTCGCCATTTTCCAATGAGAATCTTTGGGGGATTCCATGAATCTAGAAACAAGGTTGGCTGCATACATAATGTCAGGCCTAGTTGCTATAAGATACAACAAACTGCCTACTAAACTTTTGTACAGGGTAG
>SNQJ01S0013446.1:129414-152451 GCA_010110895.2 Picea sitchensis
CTACCTCTTTGAGGCTGGAAATTCTGATGTTGATTTTGTTGTTGTTGTCTTTGACCTTGGAAATTTTGATTCAGATATTGTTGTCTATTACCTCCACTAGAGTGAGGGTTACTTTGATTGTTACCTTTGCCTTGGTGACCTCTTCTTCTTCCTCTGTCTCTCCCTCTTCTGAAGGAGAATTGAGTTTTGAAAGAATTGGAGATTGACTCATCTATGAGATGCAGTCTGGTCTCATGTGTCACCAGAGAACCAATTAGTTCATCTGTTGAAGAACTGGACAGATCCTTGGATTCAAGGATTGTTGTTACAACCATTTTGAATTTCTTTGGTAAACTTCTAAGGATTTTCTCAGCAATTCGTTGATGAGTGATGGTTTCACCAGTCAGTCTGATCTGGTTCATGATGCCCATGACTCTGGTCATGAACTGATCCACATTTTCGGACTCTGTCATCCTTAATGTCTCAAATTGCGTTCTCAAGGTTTGCATTTTAATTGTTTTGACCCTGTCATTTCTTTGGTAGGAAGATTTAAGGATGTCCGAGGCTTGTTTTGAAGTACTAACGCCTGTGATTTTTGAAAAAATCGAGTCATCCACAGAATTTTGAATCCAAAATTTAGCTTTATTTTTTGTGTTTCTCTGCATTGCTTGAGCAATTTTCTGCTAATTAGTCATGGCGAACCGGTCTATCAGATCTAGTTCCACATATCCATGATCCACTGGATCCCAACACTCTTGTGCTTGCAAGAAGGATCTCATTCGAAGAGACTAGAACTCATAGTTCTTTCCAAGAAGAATCAGACCCTATGTTGGTCCTAAATTGCTAGACGTCGCCATCTTTTAAGGAATTCAGCAAAATAGAAAAAAAATTCTTACTTACCTGTCTCCTGCGTGTAATTTGTAGTGGTTTCGGAACTCTGTTAGATGAGACCTTTGAACTCTCCAACTTCCGATTGCCAATGAGAGCTTATCGGCCTTGAATTGGCCCTTAGTCTATGACCAATGTGACTACACGCCGAAAGGTTAAAGTGCTACGGGCTTTTCCGATTCTTTGTCCTCTTGAATCCCCAATCTTCGATTTACCGATTTCATGATATGGATTTTCTCGCCTTAGCCCCTCCTGGCTTTGCCCTAGTCCATGTGACCAGTTCTCACAAGACCGTGCCCTTATCTTTCTTTCGGGGTTTTTTGGCTTCGAAATCCCGATTTTCTCTGACTTCAGTTAGCCCTCCGGGCTAGACTCATGGTCCACGCGACCTTGCCTTATATGACCATAGTCATACCTCTTTTCCGGGATTCAAGATTTCGAATGTCGAAATGTATTGGATCTCTTGTCCATGGAATCCCCGATCTCTCGAACCCCGATATCCCGATAGATGACTTTTCCTTTCGAGAAATTTCCCGAATGCTTTGATCTCCTCCACGCGTCCTCCTATGATGGACGGTCCTGATCTCTTCTCGCGATTTCAAGACTTCGAATGCTATGAACGTCTCGTCTTTAGGGTTCATGATTTTTCGAATCCCGTAATGTCGATGGACTCTCCTATCGGGATTTTTTTCGAAAGCCTCGATCTCTGCCATGCGTCCCAACAGATGGATGGATCAAGTCTTCTTCGGGGGTTTCACCGTGGAGATTCTCGATCTCTTGTTTTGACAAGATGACGTCAGCTAGGCCACATAACGGAGCTTTCCTCCTTTCGGGATTTCGGACTTCGCAATTTCGAACTGCTCGTGCTTCTTGTCCTCAGGATTCATGAAACATCGAATCCCGATATGCCGATGGACCTTTCCTTTCGGGGCTTTCTCCGAAGGCCTAGATTGTTGCCACATGTCCCCTCAAGATGGATGGTTCTGGTTGTTTCGCGATTTCATGACTTGCGACTCCAAATCCTCTGCAACTTGAAACCCTGGTAGCCGAAATGATGACGGTTTCCTTGATGTCTGCCACGTGTCCGAATGAATAGACGACTATGATCTTTTTGGGATTTCGGGACTTTCATCGTGGAGTGTCCTGACCTTTCGTCAACAAGACCTCCGATATCCTGAACTTCGAAATGCCGAAATGATGGCACTTGGATCTGCTGCCACCTATCCTCTGAGATGGACGGCTAACAAACCCCTCGAGATTTCGCGATACGTGATATCGGGATTTCACATATCAGAGTTTTGGAGAGTAGTCTCCTTCGATCGTCCAACTCCCGATCCCCGATTTTTCGATTGGATTAGATCGACGACGCACGATCTTTCGCGATCCAACGGTCCAGAATGACTCGGAATTTCACAATTCGTGAATTCTCACGACAATCTTCTGACCTTTACACCTTGCGAGTCAGTGAAATGCCGAGATCTCGCCACGTGTCTCTTGATGGATGGTCTAGATGATGTCGGGATTTCGCGACTTCACAAGTCAAAATTTCTCTAGTGCACTTTAGAGGACTAAACCTCGTGCACTTTCTCACTGATCCAATGGTTGTCGGGCCTCTACGCAAGATCTAACGACTGAAATTCTTTTGCCTTTTCTGTGCTCTCCTCGTCCCTTCTGAACTGGATTTCCACCTCGGATCTATTCGTAGGACAAATCTTACGGCTGTGATGGCTATTCTTTGCGCATTAGATGCGATCTTTGCTGCATTTGACGGAATTTTCTCTTGCGGAAGAAAAAATTTGTGAATCTTTCAAAGATTTGAAATAATTTCACGAGTTCTTTGTTCTCTGCTGCAATCTTTGACAGATTTGTGCGATTTCCCGTAAATCTTTAAACGATTATTCCTTCTACAATAATATTTAATGAATTTGAACGAACTCTTCAAGTTCTTCAAATGTTCCTGCGTCCTGCAACTCTTCTTCGTGAATCTTTGATGATTCTTTGAAAATTGAACAATAATCTTTATTGTTTCTTCCTTCTTAGTCTCTGCTTCCTTTTTGTTTTTCTGCTCTTCGAAACTTTTGAGCGTAGTACGCTATGCTACGTCGCGTGAGCTTCTTATGGCAATCTTTTGAGCATATGATGGTCCTCTTCCTCGTGGAAGTTTCCTGCGAGGATCTTTCGAGAGTATGACAAACAACTCTCCAAGCCTTGTGAAAAGTCTGTGTCGAATGCTCTAAAGATCCGTGTAGCTCTGCACTATTTGAGGATCATGTTGCTCTCCAGCCTGTGTGAAGAGGCTTACTACTATAGCTCTGATACCATGATAAATTGTGAAGCAAGAAATGCAGAGAGAAAATAATAGAATAGAAAATAGTATATTAGAATATAAGAAGAAGAGTACAAAACGAGTACATGAAGAAGATCATGAAGAAGTTGTTATGCAAAAGGAAATAGCTGAGCTAAATAGGCTCAATCGAATCAAGAATAGAAAGTACAGCTGGCAGTGTACAGTCATCCTGTTGAGGTTACATTATATTTAACACTTTGGTAGCTGGTTGTACGGCTCACTGGCCGAGCTAAATATGATAGAAAGGAAAATAGAGGTAAGACCCTCCTGATAATGTAAAGGGTAATCTTCAGTCGAAGACAAAGGTCGATCCCATGAGCACCTCACTCCATAGTTGGGAGACTCTAGTTCAAAGGAAGAGTGAGAGGGCATTTTGAAAATGGTTGAATTAGTTGAAGAACATTCTGAAAATAGTTAACAAACCCTAGATTACTCCAGAACTAGTGCTTGCTAGTATTAGGCGTATTGAACATAACAAAGACCGTGCATGTCTATGACTCTGTGCAATTCAATATAGAAGGTGCATGTCTATGACTATGTGCAATTCAATATAAAAGGTACGTTTTCTTTAAAAGTTTTTTCATTGCATGAAACAATCATAGTTTTAGTTGTTTTTCATTGCATGAAACAATCATACTTTTAGCCATTTTAACTTCAAGCAAATAACATAATAGCAAAGATGAATTTGATGCAGTGTGTGCTTAATTTGACATTGCCTCCCATATCTATGGCTTTCTTATCAGTGGCCTTGTCCCTTGTCCCCTGTGGAAATGATCAAGATCTTATTTTGGTTCGATCACCTTTTTTGGGGGAGAACACTAGAGCGAAAACGATGCTCATCATCAATGCATCTTCTATAATTAGAGAGGTTTAGGTTTATCCATGGAGAACGCATTATGTTATGTGTAATATGCTTTCTCTGTAGTACTACTAATGGTATTTCGATTCTGTATTGCAGCAAATGGCCTATGGCTATTCCAAAAAAGGAGCTAACCTAATGTTGGTGGTCAGGCTACCCGGAATGCACATTGACTGTTTATGTTGCTGCGGTTAGCCATTTCATAACATATTTTTCAGCAATTTACTTTTATTGTAAAATAGTTATTTTTCAAAACATTTTACTAACAACAAACAGTAAATATTAAATACTAAATAATTAATAAATAGGAAGCAAATATGAAGTAAATGAAAATTACTTGCAAACAGTAAGGTTGCAAGCAATACAGTAAGGTTGCAAACAGTATGGTAGGAATGGAACTTGTAGGAACGGAACTTACTTGCAAACGATAAAGAGTAAGAAGAAATGAAACTTATTGATGAATAATGGTGGAACTTATTGCACTTGCAGGACTTCAACATTGCAGAAACAACGATATAAGCAGTGAACCAGTGATGATTGCACAAACAACCAAGGGACCAGTGAACTTGTCTATGGTCATGGAACTCACTGGAACTCAAACAGCCTGAGCCAAGGGACCAGTGAACTTGTGTATGGTCGTGGAATTCACTGGAACTCAATTGCATTGCAAATATATAAAATTACAACTCACTCAATATTGTCAAAATTCAATACAAAGATCAATGTTAAAAGCAATGATGAAGATTGTGATGGCTGTGGCGGTGATTGGCAATTCTTTTCTCAATGAATATATAATCTGCTCCAAACTTAGGATATGTAAAAACTGGCAAATGAAAAAACTTTAAACTGGCAAAGTATATGTTGGGATATGTAATTATTTACAAAGGATTTGTAAAAGAGTTCCGCAATAAGAGGTCCATCTTATCACTCAATAGAATTTTTAATAAAAACCATTAAAATATTATTAAAAAATTAAGTATTTTACTTTTAGTATGTACAACTTTTAAGAGAACAGAAAATACTTTGATTAATAAAAAAAAGTAATCCAAAGTCAACATTGAAACGAAGTAATCCAAAGTCAACACTGAAAAGAACGCTAGAGTCCTGAACTTGGACAGAAACTAATAAAAAACCCAACCTTCAAAGATTTTGTTTATAAACAATTTGATGTTTTTGAAACCATAGCATGAAGAAATTTGAAACTTAGCTTTTTCTAAGTTTAATTATAATTTATAAGACATATCTCCTTGGGAATGTGGTCTAGCTCAAGTTATTGTCTCCATGATTTTTCATTTTCCTGATTTTTTCGGGTGCGCCCAATTTTGTGATCTAGTACACAGGGCTATTAAGGATAAAAGTAACTAGAAAGTAATTTTCTCAATTTTCAAAAGCTGTCATTTCATAATCACTACTATAATAGAGAAAATGCAATTTCCTGATAATAGAGAAACGTTTGATGAAGATGAAATAACCAGGGAATTCAACTCATTATCAATTCCACAAAAATCCATTTTCATGACAAAGCTATTAATGATTCCAGCTGGTACAAAGTTAAAATCCCCCTAAATTCATCCTTGTTCGAAGAATCAGTGAGAGAAATTATAGCAATGATTTGTTTAATCCTTGGTATGATAATTATGCTTTAGTTGATGAAACTGTTTTAGTGTTTGTTCTTAAAATAACCCAATTATCTAAATTCAATTTTGATAAATTAGATTTTTAAAACAATTCATGAAGAGTTAAAAAAAATCATCTAAATTTAGCCCCTGGGGGGCAGCTCAATTGGCAAGTGCCGTGATATAGCGTGCTATGTTTAATGAGGTTCCAAGTTCAAATCCCCCGACTTACCCGCGCGGAAGGGGTGCCTGCGAAAGGGGCATACGTATGGCACCTGGAGGGAAAAAAAAAAAAATCATCTAAATTCAATTTTTAAAACAATTCATTAAGAGTTAAAAAAAACTGAGGAATGGAAAAGTTTTCTCTTTGATAAATTAGATCTCTTTGATAAATTAGATATCTAAAACAATTCATGAAGAGTTAAAAAAATTTGAGAAATGGAAAAGTTTTTTCTATCGATCATACATAGTGTATTTTTTGATATATCAACAATTATGTTCACTTCCAGCATTTATATTTGAAGAAAATTAATAATAGGGGAAATTTCATTTAATCGTTGAATGGACTTCAGATTGCGAAATACTATGGTCACACAGATGGTTACAATGTTTTTATGGATAAGTCATGGACATTGCTTATGTTTTATTTTACAATGCGTTCCCTCTAAGAATGTTCTATGGGTGCAAATATTCCTTACACGACAACAAATAAAATTTGGATACTGATACATCTTGGAAAATTGTATGGTTTTAAGGATTTATGGATTTGGGTTGAGACCCTATAGGCTTTTGGTCTTTCTTACTCTTACACTGTTTTCCGTAGAGTATATAAGAAAAATATTGAACTTGGATTATGTTTATTTTTCTTCTAAAAATAAATAACTATCAGTAGAAATTTTGTTTTTCGTTGTAAGAAACAACTCAAGTTTTGAGTTTTGAGATTATAGACAATATGATGAAGGTGTTCAATTTTGAACAAGATGATCCTCTAAAGTATGATTTTTGTCATGTGATTATTAACATGAGACTTTTAGTTGGTTCAACACCTTATATTCATCATGTAGATATGGTAAAGAAAGACTAGAAAATAAAAAATCATGGAAAGAGGTTCAAATATTTATACAGGGATAAATCTTGGATCCATCAAAGAAGAGAAATCTTAAGGAAGAATCTACTAATGGAAGATTGACATTTTCTTCAATTATTATATTATAGTTTATGAAAACTAGGAAAATAAAGAAAATGACATTGTAATAGAAACTTCATAGAAAGAATAATTTCAACAAAATAACAATGGATGAATTAATGGAAGAGAATGAGCGAGAACCTCCATTTAAAAAGATAAAGATAAACTCAATATAAAAGAAGGTTTAATTCTAACAGGAGAAGAAAATAAATTATTTATTGAGAAATCAGTTATTTCAATAATCACGAAGGATTTGCTCCATCCAGATTATTATATTTTATTAATTATAAAAATGATCTTTTCAGATGGTTGTCTTATAAGGTTGAAAAAATTGAAAACGATCTTGAACCCCAAGACTATGAAAAAAAAAATATACTTTTAACTTAAATAACATGTCTTCAAAAGATAAGACCGAATGGCATAAATAGACAGGGAATATAGTCTCTAGAGATTTGATTCAAACAATTATCAATGTTACAAAATTAAATATGTTGATAATCAAGTTAGAAAATTAACTTAAAATTCAAACAATTATTAATATTACAAAATTAAATATGTAGATAATCAAGTTAGAAAATTAAAGAAACAAAAACAAATCTCCGTTATTGGAATATTATTTTACTATTATTTTAGATTCTGCTCCAACTTAGATGATAACGCCAACATTAGTTCCAACATCATCAGCCCAATCAATATTACAAAATTAAATATGTAGATAATCAAGTCAGAAAATTAGCTTAAAATTGAAAGAAACAAAAACAAATCTCCGTTATTGGAATATTATTCTACTATTATTTTAGGTTCTGCTCCAACTTAGATGATAACGCCAACATTAGTTCCAACATCATCAGCCCAACCTATGTCATCATCAACTCAAATCTCTGCATCGGTGATGTCGGCTAAAAAAATAAAGAAGAGGAAAACATAGCATGTCATCAATAATTGTTTTAAAGTTTTTTCCAACAAATGAGGGATAAATTCCCACCATGATATCTGAATTTGGAAAGTGATATAACTTCAACAGAAAAAGGTTAGAGAGTGGAGATAAAAGGAAAAACGAATTGCTTCAGTAGTCTTTTCGATCACAATGTCTTTGGATTTTTCTTTTTCTTTTACAACTTTTATTTCATAGGGGATTCATTTCATGTTTAATCAACATTGCAATTTTTCTCTTTATAAAGAATTTCAAGGCTTTGGGAAAAGTTTTATGAGATGTTCTCTCATAAAACTTTGTGTAATTATCAGTCTTTAATATGGTAGTATAGTTTTGCCAATGTATTCAGCCATTGATGTTTGCAAAATCTTATTGTTAGTATTATATATTAATATTTTTAATATTTTTCTTTCTTTTTGTTATTTGTAGTATTTATTACTGAAATATCATGAATTTGAGAGTACTCTCAATATGTTGAACATTCATGAAATTATGTTTTTCTTTATTTTATTTTTTTAGGAATCAGTTCCATCTTATTTTTGAAACACAATTCATTCATGAAATTATGTTTTTCTTTATTTTATTTTTTTAGGAATCAGTTCCATCTTATTTTTGAAACACAATTGATTCAAGATATTTTTTATCTTTAAAATCTTGTTCTTTATGATTTATGTGATTTTTTTTTTCTTTAATTTATTTTTAAAATTTCTTTAAATCAAAATATGATGCCACCATAAATATGAATGCATGTCATTCTTAGTTTCAAGATGTTTTTTATCTTTAAAATTTTGTTCTTTATGATTTATGTGATTTTTGTTTTCTTTTATTTATTTTAAAAAATTCTTTAAATCTTATTATGGTGTTATCCATGAATATAAATGCATGTCATTCTTAATTTCAATTATTTGTTTCAAGTTTTTTCTTTGAAAATTATACACATCTACACACAAAATATCTTCAATTAATTAATTGAAGAGAAAAGCTTAAAACCAAAACCCGCACCTTCAGGGTTACCCCTCTAGTTTCTAGAATATTTTAGCAAGCCTAAAGTGTGGAGGATAGTTTCCTCCATATGGTGCATTATCCCTATTAGTTTCTTAATAATAACCAAAGGAACAATATGATGAAAGGAAGAGGCATTTAGAAACATGATTATTCAAGAATTATACAAATACCATAACAATGCTTTTCATTACATATTTTGTATGCATACCCATGGCCTCTATTTCTAGTCTTTGATCAAGCTCAATGAAAACAAGTTCCAAGTGTGAAAGAGGTACCACTTGGGTGTGGCTTCCCATGTTTGAGTGGAAATTGAACCACTTAGAGTACTAGCATTGAATACTAAGGAGATCCAAACTAGTTCCAAGTGTGAAAAAGGTACCACTTGGGTGTGGCTTCCCATGTTTGAGTGGAAATTGAACCACTTAGAGTACTAGCATTGAATACTAAGGAGATCCAGACATCTTGGCACCTCGGCCTAAAATTACTCATGATGGGTTTTAATTCATAAATGCATCAAATGTGCTTGAAAATTCAATTTTGGTCAATCCACGTAGCTTTTGAAGGAACAGACGTGCATATGCATGCAAATCAGATAAAATCTAGATTTCTAAGTCATAAAAGTGATTGAAAACCCCACTTTACATAGTTTTTTTCTTTGTTGAGTATAGCGTATATTAATGTCATGAGTATGCACTTTGGCGTATTGAATAGATGGGCCTTTCAGTGACCATATATATATCTATATGAGTGATTTTTATTTGATAACACATTCCCCTCGATTTATTAGGTTAGGAGCATAAATATAGTCAAAATACATCATTATTTATTTTAGTTGTGCACTAATTCTTGTCTAGAGAGAGAGAGAGAGAGAAAACATAAGGACAATAGAGGAAAAAAGGTCGGGATATTTTTTTTCTGATCATCATAAGTATGAAGGACTTGATGCTATTGTAACTAGAAAATTAGTGAAGCATAATTTTGCAGTGTCCTCAAGGGTGTTGGTAATAAAAAAGTATTTTTATAAATATAAACATTCCATGGAACTTGAAATGATGTGACATCCCCAAAAATAAAGTATTTTTGAAATTTAAAATTTGTTGGAAAATTATTCCGTTTTTGGTAAATTCGAATTTGGAAATATTTTTCCATTTATGGCAATTCCAAATTTCGAATTTGATAATTGTAATTAATTATTATGAATGTTGGGAAGAGATCTGATTTGAACCAACTAACTATTTGACTATAACACTTGTATGAAAACATAATATTTTATATTGATTGCAGGAGGACATATGGAACAACCATGTTAAAATCAGTTGACCATGACTCCATGAGTGGGGAACATGTTGGAACTACCTCTGGGATGATTGTTACAAGTGGAAAATCAGAGATCTTCCTATTGGCAGGCCCTGAAAATCGGGGATTTAGAAAGTTGTGAAAATTCCCAAGGGAGGGAAAAAGACCTAGGCAAAAAGATTTTATGGATAAATAGCATATGTGAGGAGGCAAGATGCTGCCAAGTATGCTAGGAAAATACACTATTGATTTTCTTTCCTTGCTGTTATGAACACTACTGAGTAAGTGTGAGGCAAGATGAATCTGTTGGAGTTGAAGGACATTGCTGAGGAGGAGTTTTCCAAGTTCGCCCTCATGGATTCATGGTCATGCTAGGGGGTGAATAGGACAAGCGTTTTGGCTGCCCTATTCTAAGGTTGGGTGGAATGTGGTTGTTCCATTTTCCATTTCGGAAAAATTTATTCAGATATGTCTATCTACACCTACTCTGTTCAATGTTAATATACTTATTGATTGATAGAATGCAGTAGTGTAAATCTGGGTGAACAAATCACTTATACTAGAAAAATGGATCTGTTGCAAATGGGTTGAACTGTGGGATAGACCTTACAAGTTTAACTATAGTTGTCGATCAAAACTGTTTCTGCATCATGGTTAAGCATGGAATTTTTAAAGAACATTTTCCAATCGGTGCTAAGACTCCCTACCAATTATGTACTATACATGAATCAGAATAATTATTTCCTGTATATTATGTCGTATATGAATATGTTCAAAGAGTTGTTTCCTTTTGAAAGAGAAATTGAGGCCTATATATGTACACCTATATTTTATGCACATAGTCGTTTCACGGTAGGAACAATAAGCTAGTTTTATGTGTGCAGTTATATATATATATATAACACTGTAATATTTATATGCATGCTTCTATGTATAGCCTTATTCCTTGAAGTTGGGATGAACTGCCCATGAAATTATGGTTATTGGAATAAAAACGAAAAGTATAGTGTAACTGTTATAGCATTACTATGTCTCTTTAATAAAGGGTTATTACAACCAAAATATTTTTATCATACACAATCCTTTGAAACAGAACTAATATTTCAAGCAACCTTAAATGAAATTCGGAAAATGAAACTACATGTTAGTAATTAAAAAGAACAAATAATATACATTTTGTACCCATATTTTCTTTACGTTACAGACAAACTCACCACAGTAAAATTGAAGGGGAAAATCAAGGAAAATAAACATAGGTTACAATACAGGATCTTGATATATAAGCACATGATTTTATTAGTCCTAAGAATAAATGTATAGTCAGATCTGGTATTCTGGAAGGGAGAAACCAATCGGTTTTCCCTCTAAGTCGATGATAAACTCTTGGAGTAAAGGTATAACCCTACTTTTAACCTCTATTACACAGTAACTGGACTTTTGAGTTCCCTTGCCCTTTATTTAATCTGTGAAGCTATAACAATAGCGATACAACCATCTTTGAAATCTGATGAACTTCACTGTGATAACCTACATTACAAGTCATAATCGTATCTATTCCCAAGAAGCTAGGGTATTCGATCAAGAGTAATAAAGTGGAACCCGAGTACCTTTCTTGTGCAAGACATGGTCCAACACTAGCATTGTAACTCTGTAAATCTGCAAAGGACGAGACGTGTTTCTTTTATTAGTGTCAAATCTTAGTTGGGAAAAGGATCTTACAGATAACGAATGTATTTATGTAAAACAAAAAAAAAGGAAATAAACTTATCTCGCATGGGCACGAAGTGTTGCCAGCCATAACCCGAGTCGTCGATACCTGGGGAGGGGAGAAGTGAGCTTAAATGACCTGATGGGTACCCTCGCAACAAAAACCAGGGCCCCATCATCAAATTTGGTTACCTTCTTATAAAACGCCATTCTCAGGAAAATAGATAAGAAGTAATAACAACACTATAACCTTGCAAAGTCAAAAAAATTGAACAAGAGACTGCGTGATATACAAGTATTTAGACATATTAATACAATAAAGAACACATATTTAATTTCTTTATCAAAATCCAGGTCGCGAATGGGTTTTGCACACATACTAGAAAATGGTACCAACAAGATAAAAGAAAAGAAGACAAAGAGAGAGAAAAAAAAACGTCATACCATTATAGTTACAGACTTAATCAATGTTTTCCGTGAATAAGCTTGCAAATAATTAAAGATACACATTTTATAGAAGGGTAATTACATACTTTATGAAAGGGGAAACTACAGTTATCAACCACCCAGTGGATTGGGAGGTCTACCAGATGGTAGAATTCCTTGAAAATAAAAACCCAGTATGGCCAGGACCCCCGAAACATAGAGAATCCTTATAAAACTCAGAATAATTCCTCCCCCTATTGCCGAACAAAGTATAACACACAGGCTATAGTGTGGTTTTTTTTTCCTTTTACCCTTCAGGACCTCCTTTTTCTTATCGCCGCCTTACTAAGATATTAGTCATGGATTTAGGGGAGAACAAGGGTAACCCCTACGAGTAACAAGAATTCTTTATACACGTTTACCTGTATGTATTGCTAGAGCTGGGTTATTATAAGTCAGAATGAAGAAACAACTTGCAGAAGACCTTAAAGAAGATAAATGGTTGATTAAATTAGTAGAGCAACTTTGTTACCTGTTCAATGGGAGTCGGCCAGTCTGTTCATGGTTACCATTCTCACCACCCCCAGAATGTCCCTGCCCACAGTGCATGCACCAAACCAGGACCCTTACAGTCATCAGTGGAGAAATGTCGTAGATTGGCTTAAACATAAAGGAGAACATAACCGTGTTCAATAACCAAAACCTAGGATAGTAGAAGCCTATCAGAGCAGCAACTGGTCATATCATTCCATCGGGTAATGTCTTTATGAACCATCGACATGTTTCAATTGAAGGATGATAACACACAAAGTCTCTTAAAAGGGATCGATGATGGAATAATAGGACATTGAAAACCCTAGTAAGAACCTTAATTACTCGGATACATGCTAAAGGTACAAAGGACAAGGGAGACATGTGATGAGGACCAAGTTGGCATTACCAAAATGGATGAAATTTCTAGGTGAGGGTTTCGAAAGTTGCACACATAGAACTACCATTAAATGATAGGTACGAATCCTTATTTACCTTCTGAAAGTCAACTGTCGTTTCACATCAAGAAATGACAAATCAAGTTTATCCTTCAAGTCCTGAACAAGTGGAAGACTTGTACACCCCAAATGTATTTTGTTTTTACCACAAACCTATCAATTGGGAAGGCTCACTGGAGTATTGTCTAGTTAAGCCGAAGATCGTTAAAAGAATTCGTTACTCAACCTCTGTTAAGGAACAAGCTCGGAGTCAAAACTAAGTCTCTCAGTTACCACTGTTCAGATAGGCTTGAACCTAGGTCTTATATACGTATCAGGTGAGTTAATTTTACAAAGTGGCAAACTAAAGTAGTTTGATGTATAAACATAGGAAAACCCTTAATTAAAGAAATATTTTTGGATTGTAATTTCTAACTCTTTTGCTATGTGGACACTATGTACATGGGAATAGGTTGAAATCAAATAAATTGTTGAGACATTAGTGGTTTACCTTGGCAAACCTCCTAACCATAGCAAGTTAAATTGGTATAGAAGATTAAGTTATTCCATCAATGTAGTAATGGGAAATGTTTTTTTTATGGAAAATTTGGGGAGATTTGGGTTTATTACATATGGTATCAGAGAAAAAGTTACAACAGTGGGCCTGAACAGGGCCATGTTAGTTGCTTAGTATATATTCTTATTTATGTAAAACTAATAAACCTTATGGTTATAGACAGAAATCCCTTTCTATTTTGTGTTAATTATGGTAGCTTAGGATGATGCAGAAATCAGGATGGAAGGAAATCTGCAGCAAAGACCTCATGGAGATCCAAGATAGAATAGTGATAGAATCTCTCCTATGGAAGTACTGGAAACAATGATGAATCTTATTGTTGAGCTGCAGGTTTTCAAAGCAGATAATTAGAAATTGAAGAAAGCACAGCAGGAACAACAAGATATAAATGAAGTCTTGCTGTGTAGTATAGTGACCAAGAAAAGCCCAGAAGACGATAACCATGATGAAGAGGTCAGTAAAAGGGATTCCAAGAAATCAGGGCCGGAAATAGAAAAATGAGACAGCTCATCTGAAGGAACACTTTCAACTGAAGAGAAAACTAAAACAGACAGAAAAAGAAAACAAGTAGACCACCTTGAAGGAGAATTTAAAAAGATTAAACCAGCTACCTTTGATGGAGAATCCAGGATAGGAGAAGAAGATGAGGCATGGTTGTTGGACATAAAAAAATACTTCCAGATCTACAACTATTCCAACAATATGAAGGTCAAAATGACCATCTACAATCTGAAAGGGAAGGCTAGCATTTGGTGGCAAGACTTGAAATTGGCCAAGGGCCTAAAGGAGAAACGGTTGGAATGGTCTGACTTTAAGAAGTATTTCAAGAAACAATACCTTTCTGAAAGCTATTATGAAAGGAAGACGAATGAATTTTATGAGTTATGACTTGGACAAATGTTGATGGATGACCTTATAAATAAATTTTTGGAACTATTAAGGTTTGTACCATACATCCGGGAGGATAAGGTAAAAATCCAATGATTCTTAAGTTGTTTACCATAGTCCTACAGGGACAGAATTGAGTTTGACAACCCCAAATCCTTGAGTGAAGTATTTAGGAAAGAACGAATGTGCTATGACCAGTATAAATAGTAGGTAGAGTTTCCTAAAGCCTGAAAGGATAAGAAACAAGATCGAATGAACCAACAAAAGAAGGGATACCAGCCAACTCCTTATCGGAATGCAGCAAAAAGATTTCCAAGAAAGGATTTTCACTCCAATCATCTGAATAAGCAAGGCAGCGGTAAACCGGTAAATCTGGGAATAAAGAAGTTTGCGGATAGCTCCCACGAGCCATTAAAGTGTTGGGAATGTGGAGAACCTAATCTAAGGAGGAACTGCCCATGTTTAATTTCAACAAACATAATTGTTGTTCATAATTTTCACGAAGCCTCGATGGTGGGAGACGTGGGAAGAAGCCTACATCGGATAAATGCAGCCATAAATGGTTGACAAGATGACCACCAGTCCTCGGTGGTAGAAAGCAAAGGTAAAATCAATAACACTCAAATTTCTATTTTAATTGACCCTGGAGCTACGTTAAGTTATACTACTCCTGATATAGTAGAGTCAAATAAAATTAAGAAACTGAAGCATGCAAAATCATGGCTTGTGCAACTAGCAATAGGTACTAAAAGGAAAGTAGTTGACTTTATTTCTGATTTTGAGTCCATCTTAGATGGTCAAAATATAAGAACAAATCTGAACATCCTACCACTAGGATCTCACGATATGATTATCAGGATGGATTGGTTGGAACAACACAAAGAAATACTAGATTTTTATAAAAAGATACTTAGCTATAAAGATGATGTTGGCACTTCTAGAACAACCCAAGGTATACCAAAACCTGTATCATTCAGACAAGTTTCAGCGATGCAACTCAAGAAATGTATGAGAAAGGGATGTCAAGTTTATGCCATCCAAGTAACAAATCTGTTAGAAAAAGAAGATAAGCCAAAGTTAGAAGACTTTGTTTTCCTACGTTAATTTAGAGACATGTTTGTGGATGAGATACAAGAATTACATCCTAGAAGGGAAATAGACTTCTCCATAGACCTACTACCTGGTTCAACCCCTATCTTAAAAGCACCTTACCGAATGAGTCTACCAGAACTGACAGAATTAAAAATACAATTACAGGAATTGTTGGACAAAGAGTATATCAGACCGAGTGTTTCACCATGGGGGGCACCAGTCCTCTTTGTGAAAAATAAAGACGGTACTCTAAGACTATGTATTGATTATAGACAACTGAAAAAAATGACTATTAAGAACAAATACCCCTTACCAAGGATAAATGATCTGTTCGATCAAGTAGGTGGGGCCAAGATCTTTTCAAAGTTGGATTTATGATTCGGTTATCATCAAGTTAGGATAAAAGATGAGGACATAAGAAAAACAGCTTTTCGGACAAGATATGGACACTACGAATTCATAGTCATACCTTTTGGACTCACTAATGCACCAACCACATTTATGTGCCTGATGAATAGTATTTTCAGTCAGTACTTAGACAAGTTCGTGGTACTATTTATTGACGATATTATGGTCTATTCAAAAATGGAGGAAGAACATGATGGACACTTAATGATAGTTCTGCAAATGTTGAGGAAACACAAATTGTATGCCAAATTTGATAAGTGTGACTTTTATCAAAAAGAAATACAATATGTAGGACATGTAATTTTAGCAGAAGGCATTGTCGTGGACCCAGAGAAGATAAAATCCATTATGGAATGGCCGATACCTAAGGATGTAGTGGATATTTGGCCATTCATGGGAATCACCAGATATTACCACAAATTTATAGAAGGGTTTTCCAAGATTGCCTACCCTATCACGTCATTACAAAAGAAAGGGACCAAGTTTAACTGGTCAGAGAAGTGTCAAGATAGTTTTAACAAACTAAAGGAATTATTGACAATTGTACCCATATTGAAGGTAGAAAACCCAGATAAAGACTTCACCATATGTGTTGATGCAAGTAAAGAAGGACTAGGTGGTGTCCTAACTCAGAAAGGACACGTTATTTTTTATGAGTCCCAGAAATTAAAAGAACACGAGTGAAATTATGTCACTCATGACTTAGAATTGGCAGCGGTAATTCACGACTTAAAAATGTGGTGACACTACATAATGGGCAGAAAATTTCTACTATTGACATATAATAGCGGGGTGAAATATTTGTTTAGCCAACCAGATCTTAATGCAAGACAAGCAAGATGGATAGCCTTCTTGAGCAAATTCAACTTTAAGGTCAGACATATCAAGGGTAAGGAAAATAAAGTAGCATATGCTTTAAGCAGAAGAGTCCATGGGTTATTTGAGATAAATATCAGCAGGGCAGAAAGTGATCTAGAACAAAGAATAAGGACGACAGGTATTAACAGTGGAAATTACACTAAGATAATGGGAGAATTACAAAATAGTACCGCAATCTCAGATAAACTAGATCTAAGTATCGACAAGAAGGGACTATTATGATTTAAAACTAGACTTTACATACCAGATTCAACAGAGTTAAAATTAACAGTTTTGGATGAAGTGCATAAGAAACCGTATTTTGGCCATCCAGGTTACCATAAAACAATAACAACACTTAGAAAACTATTTTACTAGCCTAATATGAAGGGTTAAACAACAAAGTACTTGGATAGGTGCCAAGATTGTCAGTAGGTTAAGGTCGAGCACCATCATCCAACCAGCCTATTACAACCATTACCAGTACCAGAATGGAAATGGGAGACCATATCGCTGGACTTTATAACAGGTTTGCCTAAAACTCATAAATAAAATGATTCTATCATGGTTGTAATCGATAAAATCAGTAAGTCTACACACTTTATTCATGTAAAGTCTACTTTTAAAGCTATAAACATTGTTGAAATATTCATGAAATAAATTTTTAGACTGCATGGTATTCCTAAAATGGTGATTTCAGATAGAGATGTAAAATTCACATCTGCTTTTTGGAAGGAATTGTTTGCAGGGCTAAATACTAATTTGAATTTCAGTACGAGTTATCATCCACAAATGGATGGATAGACTAAAAGGACAAACCAAATCGTAGAGGATATGCTCTGCATGTACATAAGAACAAAATCGAACAAGTGGGAAGACTATCTGCAGTTGGTAGAATTTGCATATAACAATGGGTACCAAACTTCGGCTAAGTTAAGCCCTTTCAAAGTATTGTACGACAAAAATTGTATGACTCCAATTAGCTGGGATAACCCAAGTGACAGGCTCATGGTTGGACCAGAGATGCTCCAATAAATGGAGAACATGGTAAGGAAGGTACAATAGAACTTAAAAGAAGCACATGACAGACATAAGAGCTATGCATATCAGAAAAGAAGACACTTGGAATTTCAAGTGGGAGAACATGTTTATTTGAAGGTCAAAGCCTGAAAAATTTCATTGAAGTTAGGGAACTGTGCCAAGATGGCACCCAGGTTTTGTGGGCCCTTTGAGATACTAACTTGAATTGGACCCATAGCATACCAACTTGCACTTTCAGCTAATCTAAGAATTCATAATGTATTTCATGTTTCTTTGTTGAAAAAGTACGTTCATGACCCTACTCATATTATTGATTAGAACTTGGTGCAAGTGGAACCCGAAGGTGATTTTGAGGTGGAACCCCTATGTATTCTAGACCAGAGAGAAATAGCACTTCGGAACAGAGTCGTTCCTCAGGTAAAGGTGCAATGGAAGCACTTTAGTACTGAGGAGGCCACTTGGGAGTTGGAGGGAGATCTATAGAAATCTCATCCAATCGTGTTCTAAGAAGGGAACGAACAATGAAGATATTGTTTTATTGAAGGGGGAGAGGATGTGACATCAACAAAAATAAAGTATTTTTGAAATTTAAAATTTGTTGGAAAATTATTCCATTTTTGGTAAATTCGAATTTGGAATTTTTTTATCCATTTATGGCAAGTACGAATTTCGAATTTGATAATTGTAATTAATTATTATGACTATTGGGCAGAGATTTGATTTGACCCAACTAACTATTTGACTATGACACTTGTATGAAAACATAATATTTTATATTGATTGCAGGAGGACAAATGGAACAACCATGTTAAAATTAGCTGACCATGACTCCATGAGTGGGGAACATGTTGGAACTACCTCTGGGTTGATTGTTACAAGTGGAAAATCAGATATTTGACCATTGACAGCCCCTGCAAATCAGGGATTTAGAAAGATGCAAAAATTCCCAAGGGAGGGAAAAAGACCTAGGCAAAATGATTTTATGGATAAATAGCATATGTGAGGAGGCAAGATGCTGCCAAGTATGCTAAGAAAAGAGACTATTGATTTTCTTTCCTTGTTGTTACGAACACTACTGAGTAAGTGTGAGGCAAGAGGAATCTGCTGTAGTTGAAGGACATTGTTGAGGAGGAGTTTTCCAAGTTCTCCCTCATGGATTCATGGTCAGGCTAGGGGGTGAATAGGACAAGCAATTTGGCTACCCTATTCTAAGGTTGGGTGGAACGTGGTTGTTCCATTTTTCATTTCAAAAAAATTTATTCAGATATGTCTATCTACCCCTACTTTGTTCAATGTTAATAGATTTATTGATTGATAGAATGCACTAGTGTAAATTTGGGTGAACAAATCAACTTATACCAGAAAAATGGATCTATTGCAAATGGGCTGAACTATGGGATAGACCTTATAGGTTTAACTGTAGGTGTCAATCGAAACTGTATCTGCATCATGGTTAAGCATGGAATTTTTAAAGAACATTATCCAATCGGTGCTAAGACTCCCTACCAATTATGTACTGTACATGAATCAGAATAATTATTTCCTGTATATTATGTCGTCTATGAATATGTTCAAAGAGTTGTTTCCTATTGAAAGAGAAATTGAGGCCTATATATGTACACCTATATTTTATGCACATAGTCGTTTCACGGTAGGAACAATAAGCTAGTTTTATGTGTGTAGTTATATATATATATATATATAGATATATATATATATATAACTGTAATATTTATATGCATGCTTCTATGTATAACCTTATTCCTTGAAGTCGGTATGAATTGCCCATAAAATTATGGTTATTGGAGTAAAAATGAAAAGGATAGTGTAACTGTTATAGCATTATTGTATCTCTTTAATAAAGGGTTATTACAACCGGAATATTTTTATCATACACAATCCTCTGAAACGAAACTGATATTTCAAGCAACCTCAAATGGAATTCGGAAAATCAAACTACCTGCTTGTAATTAAAGAGAACAAATAATATACATTCTGTAGCCACATTTTCTTTACATTACAGACAAACCCACCACAGTAAAATTGAAGGGGCAAAGAAATGGAAATAAACATAGGTTACAATACAGGATGTTGATATATATAAGCACATGATTTTATTAGTCCTAAGAATAAATGTATAGTCAGATCCAGTATTTTGGAAGGGAGAAACCAATCGGTTTTCCCTCTAAGTCAACGATAAACTCTTGGAGTAAAAGTATAACCCTACTTTTAACCTCTAATACATAGTAACTGGACTTTTGAGTGCCCTTGCCCTTTATTTAATCTGTGAAGCTATAACAATAACGATACAACCATCTTTGAAGTCATAATCGTATCTATGCCCAGGAAGCTAGGGTATTCTCTCAAGAGAAATATAGTGGAACATGAGTACCTTTCTTGTGCAAGGCATGGTCCAGTGCCAACATTGTAACCCTGTAAATCTACAAAGGACGAGACGTGTTTCTTTTATTAGTTTCAAATCTTAGTTGGGAAAAGGATCTTACAGATAATGAGAGTATTTCTATAAAACAAAAAAAAAGGGAAAGAAACTTATCTCACATGGGCATGAAGTGTTTCCAGCCATAACCTGAGTCGTCGATACCCGGGGAGGGCAGAAGTGAGTTTAAATGACCCGATGGGTAACTTCACAACAAAAAATAGGGCCCCATCATCATATTTTGTTACCTTCTTATAAAACACCATTCTCAGGAGAATAGATAAGAAGTAATAACAACACTATAATCTTGCAAAGTCAAAAAACTAAACAAGAGACCGTGTGATATGCAAGTCTTCAGACAGATTAATACAACAATGAACACATATTTAATTTATTTATCAAATGCCGGGTCACGAATGGGTTTTGCACACATACTAGAAAATGGTACCAACATGATAAAAGAAAAGAAGAGAAAGAGCAAAAAAAAAAAAAAAGGTCATACCATTATAGTTACAGACTTAATCAATGTTTGTCGTGAATAAGCCTGCAAATAATTAAAGATACGCATTTTACTGGAGGGTAATTACATACTTTCTGAAAGGGGAAACTACAGTTATCAACCACCCAGTGGATTGGGAGGTCTACCAGATGGTATAATTCCTTGAAAATAAAAACCCAGTATGGCCAGGACCGCTGAAACATAGAGAATCCTTATAAAACTCAGAAGAATTCCTCCCCCTGTTGCCGAAAAAAGTATAACACACAAGCTATAGTGTGTTTTTTGTTTTCCTTTTACCCTACATGACTTCCTTTTTTTTATCGCCGCCTTACTAAGGTATCATTCATGGACTTAGGGGAGAACAAGGGTAACCCCTACGAGTAACAAGAACGCTTTATACGTGTTTACCCGTATATATTTCCAGAGCTGGGTTATTATAAGTCGGGACGAAGAAGCGACTTGCAAAAGACCTTAAAAAAGATAAATGGTTGAGTAAATTAGTAGAGAAACTTTGTTACTTATTCGATGGGAGTCGTCCAGTCCGTTACTGGTTACCATTCCCACCACCGCCAGAATGTCCCTGCCCACAGTGCATGCACCAAACCAGGACCCTTACAGTCATTAGTGGAGAAATAGATTGGATTAGGCATAAAGGAGAACATAATCATGTTCAATAACTAGAACCTAGGATAGTAGAATCCTATCAAATCGACAGCTGGTCATATCATTCCATCGGGTAACGTCTTTCCTAACCATTGACATGTTTCAATGGAAGGATGATAACACGCAGAGTCTCTCTAAAGGGCTCGATGATGGAACAATAGGACATTGAAAACCCTAGTAAGAAACTTAATTACTCGAATAATCTCCGAAGGTACAAAGGACGAGGGAGACATGTGATGAGGACCAAGTTGGCATTACCAGAATGGACGAAATTTCCAAGTGAGGGTTTCGAAAGTTTCACACATAGAACAACCATTAAATGATAGGTATGAATCCTTATTTACCTTATGATAGTCGAATGGCATTTCACATCAAGAAATGATGAATCAAGTTTATCCTTCAAGTCCCGAACAAGTGGAAGAGTTGTACACCCCAAATGTATTTTTTTTTTACCACAACCTATCATTTGGGAAGGCTCACTAATGTATTGTCTAGTTAAGCCGAAGATCATTAAACGAATTCATTACTCAACCTCTGTTAAGGAACTGTCTCGAAGTCAAAACTAAGTCTCTTAGTTACCGTTGTGGGATAGGCTTGAACACGAGTCTTATATGTGTATCGAGTGAGTTAAATTTACAAAGTGGCAAACCAGAGTAGTCTGATGTATAAACATAGGAAACCCTTAATTAAAGAAATATTTTTGGATTGCAATTTCTAAGTCTCTTTCTATGTGGGCACTATGTACATGGGAATAGGTTGACATCAAATAAATTGTTGAGACCTTAGTGGTTTACCTTGGCAAGCCTCCTAGCCATAGCAAGTTAAATTGGTATAGGAGTTTAAGTTATTCCATCAATGCAGTAATGGGAATTTTTTTTTAATGGAAAATTTGGGGAGATTTGGGTTTATTACAAATGAATACTTGGAATATGTGTTCATTATTTATGTCATTAATTGACTATCGAGCCCAGGGGTCTTCAACTAGAGATGGAAATTGCAACTATGTTGATGTCAAACATTAGGGGGGTCAATGGAAGAAACAAGCAATGATGAATATCTCTATCCCATCTAGTATTCACCATCTGTATGAGAATGTGAACCTAGATACAATAATATTCCTAGAAATAGGTGTTGATGTCAATAGTAATGAAGCTACAATCGTTAAGAGAAAATGTCCCTTGAAATTGATTTACATATGAAACAAATATTGATTTTTTAATAGTGATGTGTTACTGATAAACATGTACAAGGTCTATGGTAAATAGGACACATGAATTACCTTTGGTGGATAATAATTGATGGCTAATAATTGTGGTAATCAAAGAACGAACTAGATGAAAATTGATCTATAGTAAGGTGTAAC